>JAUMHM010085581.1:0-11502 GCA_032362435.1 Melikaiella ostensackeni | reverse complement strand
CCTATACTATTTGATATCAAAAGCATTATTTTCAGGAATTATAAATTCAATTAAATCGGAAAGTAAAACTTATTGAAACTTGTGGAGAATATTCTCCTTATACTGTAGACAAAATCCTGTGCATATCATTCCAGGAAAAAAATGTTAAAGGGCTATTTCAGACCACTAATTGTAATAAGATTACAAATTTTCGTATTCTAAGCCCGATAATACCTTCGAGAAATTTGTTTTGTTTTATGAAATTTAGAGTTCATTCCTCAATGAATAGAAAAATACTTTCTAGAGGTGAAAGAATTTTCTAGCCTTAAATTTGTATTTTTTAAAAATCGAAAACTAAGAAAATTAGTTTTTAGACATAGAACGGCCTAGCAGAACCTCTAAACAACTTTTTCGAATAAAGAAAAATCACAGCAGTATTTTTTTCGCCAAAAGGAAGAAATTTAGGGAAGTAGCGTTCGCAAAATTTAAAAATTCACATTTTTTTGAGGCACCGTCTTGTATGATTTTAATGTTACCTCTTGTTAAATGCAATTTATATCAACATTTTTGCAATCTTAAAAACCCGGACGCCATATCCCCAAGAAAATACAAATTAATAATGCTTAAATCAAAATTAATTGATGAAACAGTAATTAGTGACGTTTGAAAATAATTGCAATCAGAAAAAAATTAGGGGGTAGAAAACGACAATGTTCTCAAAGGATATTTCGCATAATATCCCCGAAGAATTGAAAAAAAATATAAGGAATTCGTGAAAGTTATTAAATAATTGCAACTAGCAAAAGATTTTGGTGGGTAGCTAACGACCACCTGCTTAGAGGGTGTTCCAAAAAACACAAACATCTTCTTTTGAGTATAATAATCTTACATTATTAATAATAATAGAGTGAGGTACTATTATCACAAAGCATTCCGTATTTGTGTACGTCTATATTAAAACAGCCCACTTTGTCGCTTGTGAATAAGGGTTAACTTCAAACTGAATTCTGCCTGAAGTTGACCCTTCTTGACAAGCGACAAAGTGGTCTGTTTTAATATGGACGTACACATTCATAATAATTGAAATAGATGTGAATTATTGTCTACTGGCCGTAGTAGTTTATTACGTTTTAAAACATGTTTCATCCGTCGACGCCGGACCTCACTTGTTAAAAAAGACCAGATCTTAAAAATTACGGATAAAAAATGTCGATTGGCGCAGTGTGCATTCTTAGTTCAGTATTCATATTAGCTTCAAATTTTTTAGTTTCAAAATTCGATGAGTTGTATACGTTGCATTTTGACCAATATATAAAATTATTAGATGATGTTTTTTTGGATGTAGTTCTACCCATAGTCTCGATTTTAGTGTTTTTTAATAATAAAACTATTGCTGTGGGCCAACACTATAAACACTGAAACAATGGACATTGGTTATCTCTAATTTTTAAGATTTACTTCTTTATAACTAACGAGGTCCGGCGTCGACGGACGAAACATGTTTTAAAACGTAATGAATTACTACGGCCAGTAGACAAACAATAATTTATATCTATTTCAATTAATATTTCATCGGAAAGTTTTCTAAAAAAAAACCTTTTTAAATTCTAGAAATATCTTAAAATCTCATGAAATCTTTTCAATCGCTAGGAACCCCTTTGAATTTCATTTCATTTTATTCATTTTCCAAAGTTCTTTAAAAATCTCTTGAAATTTTATAATCATATTTTTCTTATCATGATTTTCTATAATGATTCTTCTAGAATCGCGAAAAAATTATAAGAAATTCATTATTGAAAAATCATTATAGACCTATACTGAATTTCCAATAATATTTTTTCTCAAGTGGGGATTACAAGGGTTTGTGAGAGATTGCATGGGATTGCATGTAATTGCACAAGATTGCATAACATCCCAGAGAAAGTGTACACCAGATTGCGGGAGTAATTAACCCCTCGAATTTTTCTGATAAAAAATAGATTCACCTCCATCTTCGCAGCTCAAAATGGAGAAATTTCCAATTACGATCCTTTATAATTGGAATATTCTAAAAACGTTGAAAATTAGATGAATCCGAACTCTATTTAAAACTGAGAAAATCTCAACTACCAAGAATTGTGATGTTAAAACTTTTTTATACTCAAATCCTTTAAAATTTCAATGATTTCAAGTGAATCATACTTTTCAAAGTTCAACCATTTCAATTTTAATTGCAAATTTAAAAGTTATAAAAGGAAACTGAAAATTCAGCGTTCAACATGAAAGTAGAGAACTCTAAAATTGGACCTATGCAAAATTGAAAAGAATATTCAATTACTGAGGTATCAACTTCAAAAAGTTCAATTTTTATCTATTTTGATTTTAAACAACACTATTTTTAGCAATTGTGCAACTATCGGATCTTTCAATCTGATATTCTACGATTTCGGAAAATTTAAAAGAGAAAACAATTTTGCACGTTAAAAATTGAAACCAAACGATTTAGAATATTTACAAATAAAATAAGTAAATTTAAATCTGACTAAAATGGAAATCAAACTACTTAGAATATTTAAATCTAAAATTATTAAATTTAAAACTGACTATCAACGCTTTCAATATGAAATTTTGAAACATTTAATTTTGCAATTGCCCTGAGATTTTTAATACTTGAATTTAGAACTAGTTTCGATTCGGGAGGATTTCAATTTCAGATTGTGCAATCATTGAGGCTATGAATTGAAAATTATTGTACAATATAAGCAAGACAAAATGTTGCATAAGATGTTGCCTTTTCAAACTCAAGGTATTTAAAGAAAAAGCATAAGATTTCCTTTCAGTAAAAAATAAAGAAAAAAAGAACGCTCAATTAAAAAAGTCTAATTTACTTTTGACCTTAATTTTTTACCCACCCCTTGGTAGTCCAAACGTCATTTTACAACAGGCTACAACAGTGTGAAATTTCAAATTGGAAACCTCCAAAATTGAGAAATTTCAAACCGAATATTTTCGAATCTAAGCTTTTGAAGCAAAAAAACTTCAGTTTCAAGCCCTCAAAAATTAAACTATTATAGACAAATCATGAAAGCATTTGTTTCAGGTGAAGCTTAGGACCGGATTTAAGAAATTGGATTTCGTTTGTGCATAGTAGGAATAGTGGGGATAGTGGGGATTATTATTCAGAGTATGAAGAATAAAGAGAATCATAAAAGTTTATGATCCCAATCGGTCGGAAAATTCCCCGCAATCAAGTCCACTTCCGGGGTCCTGTATTTGTTTTTGTAATTCTGATTTCACTGGCCAGACTACTAGAAATACTCTTTGTACTATATGATACAAATTCTAATTTTAGTTTTAACAATTCATACAAATTACGTACAAATTTCGCAGCTAAAAAAAGATTGTTTTCATGTAAGGTCTGGTTGGTGAAATGGTAATTCATCTTTGATAGCTTATTTTGGTCCTGAAAACATTATCTGCGATTCTTTCATGATTGTTCTTATTGAAACACAGTTAAATTCTATAAGACTATTTATTAATAATAAATTGATCCTACTCTTTTCGAATGAAGTCGACTTAATTATTTTGAAATGCGAAACATTTCCTAAAGAGATATACATAATTAGTAAATGCTGCCCTAACATTTAATTTTACTTGGTTCACTTTTTCAATTTTTGGAAATGCAAAAATTTACCTGAGAAGACATAGTAAATGCTGCACAACAAGCTTAAATAACATACGAAATATAAAATACTTTAAAAAAAAAATAAAAAGTGAGCTGTATTTCGAAGTTGATTTTAGCTGTAATAATATGCAATTCCCGTTTTCGTAATTTCTGGTCAACTCCTAACCAGCCACTTATTCTACTCATCGAGTTTTCTTACAATAGACCTCGCAATAGACCATAAAATGAGGGGATTACCAAAATTGATAAGGTATAACCAGGTATACAGACTATAGGATGGATAGGAGGTTCGCACTAGATTCCAGAACCATGTCTTAGAGGTTATACCCGCGTTTAAATGAGGTGTTGAAACTTTAAATGGTCTTATAAATATAAATGGGTCGCCTCACAGGGAGTGCAGGGGGTACAGTCTTAAGAGATAAAAGACCCAAATATTTAGGGCACCCCCTGTGAGGAAACCGATTTATATTTATACAGTCATTTCAAGTTTAAGCCCCTCATTTAAACGCGAGAAAAACCTGTACCACATTGTTCTAGAATCTAGTGCGAACCACCTATCCAGCCTACAGTCTGTATACCTGGCTATGCAAAATTTTATGCGGGTACACTTGGCGATATTTGCCCCATATCTCTAGCCGTTTTCGAAATATTTCACATGTCTGAAAATTTCAACTTTACAATTTTTGGAATCTTCTTGCATTATTCAGAAAGAGAACCTACAGTACATTCCCTTTCTATAATCCCAAAAGTTTGTTATTTTTGACGTATCTCTAGCTGTTTTGGATTCATTTCAAATTTTGGAAAATTTTAATTTCGTAAATTTTTGAAAATTTGTTTACTTCTTCAGAAAGAGGGCTGAGAGTACATCCCCTTTTTGATAACACACAATTTAATTACTTTTAACGTATCTCCAGCTGTTTAAAATTGTTAACAATTCTTTTATAGCGAAAACGAATGTATGAGGGGGAAAACACTGTAGTGGCTGAACAAGTCTACGGGTAACGCGTAACCAATAAGCAAGATAGAAACATTCACAAAAACACAACCAACACAAGAAAGAATAGGGATTAAAGTTATGAAGAAAGTTGGTTACCCATAACCTACCGAATCCTCTCCCCCATACCAAGAACATACCAAGAGGAAGACAGAGAACTAAACACAGCACTTTATAGGCCTCGCAATAAGAAAGAGAATTAAAGAAACGCGCAGAATCGTAGTAAACTCGCAACTTACACAAACTTTCACAACAGCCTTATAACTACGAGTATACAGTCAGGTCCTTTTTATACCAGTCATATCCATGTGTGCGAAAGGGACGCTCTTATGCGCCCTCTATTGTCTTCTCACTCGTACTCAAGCTTCCCTATGATTGGGATGAAAATGTCTACTGGAAGCCTGTGTCATTTTCGGATGGTAATCGTTCCCAGGGAGACCCTGGATGTTTTCTTTATCTTGAGACATTGAAATATCTCAAGAAATACGCATCCAACGAAAAAAATGTCCATGGTAAAAACTTTTATTTTCGAGGGGGAAAAGCGACTCCGTAAAAATGTACCCCACACCCCACCTCTGGGAGCGGTAGGGGGGTAACTTTAAAATTTCAAATGGGAAACTTGATTTTTTATTGCAGATTCAGGCAGCAGATAATTTTGAACAAAAATTTTATAAATTTAGAAAAACAAAACAATAGACATGTGAAAAAACTAAACAAAACGAGAGATTTTAAATAATCTGAGCTGCAGCAATCTTTAAAATTATTTTGAATCAACCATGAGCCGGTTAACGTTTGCTATCTCTCAAGAATTTGATTTGTTCTCATTGATATGACAGTATTGCACAAGTACTATGCTTACATCGTCCTTTCGCAATGCCAGAACATGGTACGGTATTACGTAATTTTTCATGAAACGCTTTAATTGGAGCAGATAATTATTACAAAAAAACGCTTCTTTCCTGGGGGTTTCAATAATTTCTAGTAGCACAGTCTTATAAGTAAAAATGATGAAACATGCATTTATATATTCGCATTGAGTACTTTTTCTTTTTTTTTCCAGGCGGTATTATACTTTCAAAGGACAAATAATTATAATTTCAAAAATATTGTTACCTTTAATAGAATGTGCCTGTACCAATTCACCCGCCGGTACAAAAGTATCATCCTTGACAAGAGAAGAGAAAAATGAATCCAGACTATAATGAACCGGCGATGAAAGAAAATTAGACAGCATTTGTAGAACATCATCAGCTTTGATATTCTGATCAGTTGCCTCCTTCAATTTTTCGGTGTACTCTATTCCTAAATATGTTTCCAAACATCCAGCAGAATAATACAGCTTAACCTTTAAATCTCGGTAGCCAAATATAGTTTCACTAGAAAATCAAGAAAGTTTAAGTTAAAGCAATGAAGAGAAAAAATTTAATCAATTAAAACAAAATTGAGTACAATGTAAAAGATTGAGTTAGACGATTTTTAAATAGGCCAAGAAACAAGCCACCAGTGATCGGGCAGCATCCAAAAATTGACTTGTACTTTACAGATATAACTTCATATTATTGAATAAACTTTTATTTAGAAATTGTGAGAGAGCGGATTCTATACACGAAAGGGAACGACGAAGTAAATTCTCTAATCCTACGAAGATGATCAGGAGAATTTTCTTTTGAAAAATTGAGAGTTTGTTGCGAACATCCTCGCGAGAGAAAGATGCCGATTCGAGTTTCCGGTGCTACGGATTTCGGAGGGTGTACGGAGAGTCAAACAACCACCGATTTTATCCGCTTAGGCGGAGGTGATCGTGGGCCAGCCCGTAGGTGAGTGCTTTTTGCTTTTTCGGTGATTGGATTGAATCCGCTCCAGGTCAGACCGGAGTCCCTACTACCGACGAAGGTTGCGGAATTGAGGCGATCTGTCGGTCGCAAAAATTCTTGGGTGAACAAACGAGCACCGAGGTGAAGACAGACTCCGCAGGGCGGGGTGAAGCTGGTTGAATCGGTTTGTTGCCAGTTCGCTTATTTTTTGCAACAATTGCATGGAAAGTCTTCCGTCGCGCACCATCTGTAGGCACTGAAACTCAGGCTTTCGCGAACAAGATGAATCCGATTCAAGATAGTGAGAATAATTTACAATAGAAATTATTGATGCAGCAGAAGATATTTCGTCATATTTGTTAGCTGATAGATCCAAACAAAATACATGGAGATCTATACCAAGTTCACAGGCTTCAATATGTCAGATGACACCGCTGCAGCGGTGACATTTGACATAAGAGGATGCGAGTGATTCTCCGTGCTTTCTCCTCGCACGCTCGTTCGCTCCGTTCGCTCTTTATCGCAGGTCATGTCTGATTTAAAAAATCGACGGTGTTGAGATAAGCTTTTTTGATTTGCAGAAATTGTTTCTAAGAAAAATAATCCATTTGTTTTCTGTCTTTATGTCAGACAAGAGCTTTAACTTCCAAATTAAGAGTTACACATCGTTGCCAAGCCTGATTGAGCAAATCAAAACGATCTCTAATTGTCGTTAAATTGAGTTGAACCTTGACGAGTTTTTTAAAATTGATCTTCGTACGCTGAATAGTTTCGTGTAACGAGGAAGGCTCAATACCAGACGCTATTTTTGGACAGACAAAGTTAAGCTATTTTAATCATCATTAAGAAAAGGATAACCTTTTCATAACAAGATTACAGTAATAATTTCCTGTCAGTTGTAATGAATATAGTATTCAGATTCTATGCGGGCATAAACGTGTCAAGAATATTAAAATTATTATTAGTCGCAGTACAGAGTGACATAAACTTGAGTATAGGAATAAAAATATATTTCAAATTCGATAGAAAGTAAATTTGAACAATAGAAATCACTCTCAGTAATGACCGACAAATATAAAAAAAATAATAATACGAATCTATACGTGTTTACCATAAATAAAACTGTCACTGTATCAAGCGAAAGTGACAGCTTGGACTTCTACAGGGACCAAGCATAAATACAGAAACTAGCCTTTGAATGGAGCGACGTCGGGAAAATGAGATTTAATCATTTGTATTTTACTTACGGCTCTGGCGATCCTCGTAGTCAGTATAGTTGCCTTATGGCCCGGAAATAGGCAGTAATTAAATTATATCATCATGTGTTTACCATAAGACAAGCTGTCACTACGTCAAGAGAAGGCGAAATCTTGGACTCCAACAACGTCCAAGTGTAATCACTGGTACGCCTTGAGTAAAGCAACGTCGAGAAAGAATCTGCATACTGCTCTGATGTGAAAATTGAACGTGCGGATTAAATGAGAAAGCGATATTCATTCGCTTCAATTCTGCTTATGGTCACGTAGAAGTTAAAATACAGCTAGTAATAGCTGATTGTACTGGAACAGACAGCAGCATAAAATCGATAGGCTCTCCAGAGGCGAGATTAGCGAGAGCCTCTTTTAATAAATTTTCCTTGAGTGGGAGCGAGATCATAGTTAAACAGCAGGCGCTAAACACAGGTTGACGATGAACGCTGCCGTGGTCTTGCTTGTGTGCATGCGATGTCATACACGCACCTAACTCACCACGTGGTCCTCAGCATCAGCAACCGAATAGGGGGGGGGGGGTCAGCGCGCGGGGATCGGATCCCCCACCCCTGTCTCCTCAGTGCCCCGAGAGAGTGCAGAAGTTCGAAGACAAGCACCCACGCTCACGCTTATAATGCTAATACTACAAACGGTTTTCCGGTAAGTTCGGTGGGGAGCAGGGAGGATGTTGACGCCTAACTTTATGGTGCGTTATCGCTTACGATATGCTAGGAATTTCTAGAGACCAAGGATATTTCGTGGTTGACTGATTATGTGTTTGTTACCATCGTCACTCTATATACTGAAATATATGTACACTGAAAGTCCCTAATACGTCAGTCTGCAATATGTCCTTCCTGGAATTCTACCACCTCGCATTCACAGGCGACGGAGTCTGAGGAGATGAGCGGGAGGCGTTGCGAGAGCTGTGGCGTTCAGTAGTTCCGTAGCTATGAAGCGGGCAGTCCGAAAACTCGCGTGCATATTTCGCATTTGTTTTTAAATACACGCGGAAAATTCTCTTTTCATTAATTAGTCTTCATTATTAAAAAGGTCCATACGTTATGACAACAAAAATGTATATTTGTACAAAATTAAGTAAGTAATATTATGTATGCCTATTGGAAATAGTTCATATGGCCCTGATTGTTGACATTGGAGTCGCTCCGCCATATGTCCAAGGCTATTTTAGACAAGAACCAAAGTCGGACTTTTATGGGACTTTCAGTGTATTATTTTATTCATTAGGCTCTTATGAACCAAATAAGGTTCTATTTCTTCCCGTTGTTTCCGTGGTAATGTCATACTCTTATTAAATTGCAAAGGTTAAAAGTTCAAAGTAGAAATTTGTTGCTAGGTTACGAAAATAATTAAATTTTTTCACCGGTTGTCCTTCTCTTGCGTTTTATGAGCACCTCGCTAGTCAGGGGCTCAGTTAAATGAGTTAGTGACAATGATTGACATTCAAGGGGAGCCGATCTATTCTCAGCAATCTATTTTAATTTTCAATGACATAAATTCTTATAAATTATATTTTAATTCGAAGAAGAATAAACGTAATTGTTTTTAACATGTAAATTTAGTTTGACATTGTACTTTTTAATGTAAAGCTTTTAAAGATTTGTTGAAATCAATTTGAGGGATAAAATGGCAGACCTTGAATCCTGATTCAAAACATAGAAAAATGGAACCCATTTTTCGTCTTCAACTGGTTCCAGACAAAAGTTCAAAACTTTATTAATAAGCTGAAGCCGACATTTCGCAGCAGTTACTACTCCCTCATCAGATGTAATGTCAATCTATGAGAATACACAAATGTTGTAATAGAACTAAGCGGATAAGAAATTATTATTTACCAGAGGCAGGGTAGTTTGTTATTTAAAAAATACCATAATATTAATATTTATACATATTTTTAATATTTATACTATTAATATTAATATTTATTATTGATATATTGTTTTAAAAAATGGTGTTCATCTATCTATTGACACTGTGACACGAAGCAAAATGTGTAAAATTATCAAAATACTAAATTTTGTGGAAGCGAGAGTATAGGAACACTAAAGCTCCTCATGGTATCTATGCACAGAAGAACCATTTGTTCACATGTGTGAACCATTAGAGTAGTTGAGACTAGATTTACATAAACAGATATTCTATCATATATTATCTTGATAAGTACTTTTTATAGAATAGAAAACATCTCGACGACACTGAAACATTTTGTAATTATATGCTTACTTATGACTCTGTGGTATTTCTCATTTAGTCTAATATTATTTCCGTATTCTTTCTCTTCTGATACGTAACTGCCTTTTTGTTTGGCCCATATATGTTTTCGCACAGATACAAGTAAGTCTATATTCAACGTTGCACTGATCTAGTACATGAAGTTGGTCTTTTCCTATTCTTATGGATCTGTCTAATTTTTCGTCTATTCGGAAAAGTATGGTGACTTTCTGTAAATTTAGTAATATTTTGCTGTTTTGTCAAATTCGGTAAAAAAATGGAATTGAAATTATTTATTATTTCTTTGTACTATTATTATCAGTATTATTATTAATGTTGTTTTCTCTACTTCTTAGTTCATTAGGTTTATATTATGTGTTTCTCAACAAACTATGCGGGTAACTTTTATAGTAAAGAGAAGTTTCATCCAACTCCAAGTAAGAGTTAAAGATTGAAACTGTGTACTGCAATTTGTCTTCTGGTGGTAAAATAAGAAAGGTATCATCTACATATCCGAAGTAAACTGGTATTATAAAATCTAATTGTTTAAGAACTTCCTGTTCTAGATCTTGCACTACCATCTCGGAAAGGATTAGAGAAATTGGAGAGCCTATATGGGTTCCGTATGTTTGTTTGTCACAGCTGTTATCAAACTTAAAATATGTAAAATCCATTAGCAACGTGACGCCCTTTTTAAACTCATCAATTCGTATTTTCGTGCATTTTTGTATATAACCCCATCTGTTCTCAATAGCTATCAGAAAAAAATCTTCAGGAATATTAGTAAACATTGCAACAACATTGAGCGACGCAAAAATATGGTTACCTGGAATTTCCTCTCTAATTATTGTATTTCTAAAGGTAATAGAATTTTTAATAACAGATTTTAGTTCAGGTAAGGCCTCGTTTAAAATTATGAAAAATGTCTTCGCTAGATTGTAAGTTGGAGTGTTTACTGAAGAGACAACTGGTCTGAGTAAGAGATTAATTTTATGTATTTATAGTAAGCCATAGATTCTGACAATTTTATTATTCTCTGTTATTAGATCATTTCTTCTAGTGTTTCCTGTTAAGTAACATTTAACTCTCCAACCGTCTAACATTTTAAAAGTATCTCTTTCGATATGTCTTGAAGGGTTACAAGGAATTTTAGAGTACGTTGTCAACATTGTGTTCATTTTGTTTGTATACTCTTGACGACTAATAACAACAATGATGTTACTTTTGTCAGCGCGAGTAATCAGAATATCTTCATTGTTTTTAAGAAATTCTTTAGTGGCTTTCATAATGTTAGCAATGAGGCTGAAAGTTTTAGAAATATGCTCCGGTTTTATAATATAATGAGAGGCTAATAACATCTTTTGTTTGATCTCGTCTTGGTGAGTTTCAGATATTTTTTCGATGTTAGTTTTTATGTCTTTACAATACTGAAGATGTGATCCTGTTTATCACGTACTAGGAATTGCTTACTATCTGTTTCATAAATCCTGGCCCCTCTACAAATCATTGCCGTCCACTATTGTCAAAGTCGGTTGACCCACGCGGCACATTCTACCAGATGTACGAAAG
>JAUMHM010085580.1:0-11502 GCA_032362435.1 Melikaiella ostensackeni | reverse complement strand
TTGTTTGTGTGGCTGAGCGAATTTATGAATATGTGTGCTATACATGGTGAAGTTCCAAATGATTGGAAAAAGGCGATCATCGTCCCAATCTACAAGGGAAAGGGTGATAAGGGCGTCTGTGCTAATTATAGAGCGATTAGCCTACTAAGTACCGTGGGCAAAATATTCACAAAAATACTGATTGAGAAGGTCATGGGAATAACTAAAGAAAGAATCTGGGAAGTTCAATGTGAATTTATGCTCGTGTATCTTGGAAGCTTATTTACTGCTGACGAAAAGATTGATGCAGAGATATCCAGACGTATAAACGAGGGTAGAAAGATTATCGGAAGTGTACAAGCTATTACTAAAAGTGAAAACGTAACAAATAAAGCTGAAATTGCTATATATAACTCTGTGCTTGCACCCACAGTGTTGTGTGGTAGCGAGACCTGGACGATGTGGTGTAGAAGAAACATTGTTTGACAAGAGTGAAAGAAATTTGCTGAGATGGTTTGGTCATGTTGAGAGAAAGAGTGAAGAACGTTTAACGAATTGAATATATACAGGTAAAGTGAGTGGTTGCGTACCCGAAGGTAGACCGAAGAAAGAATGGTTGAAATGTGTGGATGAGACCCTGAAGAGAAGGGATATTCGAAGTCGTAGAAATACAAGAAAATGCATGAAACGATGTATGGATGTGAAAGAAGCAAAATAGGTATGTAAGGATAAGGATGTATGGAGAGAAATTGTTAATAAGAAGAAGAGTGATGCCTGAAACGAAAGATTTTTGATACTAATGGGCCCGCGTTAAGAGATTTTTTTAGTGGATTGTTATAATTTTTCCCGTTATTATAATGGCTTTGCGAAGCTCTTCACCTGGGGTAATTGTTATAGAGATTGATCAAGCGACTAGTCTCAGAGCGACGTTGTGAGATTGATCTAAGACCTATTCCTTCTACTCCTAAACATCCCGTACCCAAATCTACCATACAAATTCCTTAATCCCCAGTAGTAAAACGAGACCTGAACCGAACGAGTTATGCTCACCCCGAAAGAGGTTTGGCTTAATGGTATAATAATAATAATAATAATAAATAATACAAATAATTTTATGTTAAACATTTAATATTCGGGTACTAAATATTCATTGTGCAGTTTGCAGTTGGTGCTCATGGTAATTGGTAACTTTCGTAATTGTTATTCCGGTGGTAACTCTTTAGCTTCATCAATTACCGACGTATAACGTCTGAAAACTGCGAAGTAACTCTCAGAACGTAGGTCCACCCGCCAAGAGGGCGCATTTAGCAGCCCGATTTTGTGGGAGTCTCTTTTTCCATTGCGTGAGCAATCTCCCACCTCATTTCTGACAATGGTGAAGAAATGTTGAAAATGTTAAAACATAAATTCCTTTATTTTCATTAGAAAAAAAGTTAAAATGTCTGATGTGAAATTTTTTTCGTTTAGTGACGTACTATATGATTCATTTCAACGCTAACGGTTCACGTTATTGAAAATTCTTCAATTTTGAACGGTGAAAATGACAGTGATTTTTTCTGGGCACAAATTACAATTTTTAGTAAAAAAAAAATCTGCCCATTCACTTTCAATGCCACTTGATACTAAATGATATGATATTTATAAATAATGTATATAACATCCTAAAAATGTCTATAATTTCAATTCAAAATTATAGTTCTGAAGGCGCAATTCTAGAACAGCCCTGGTAGCAAGATAACTGCAGACCGGCGCCAGCTGAGCACCAGAAAAAGAAGAATCTGTTTGCAGCCTGGCGCCTGACTGGTTCCGCTTTGGCGTGCTGTTCTGGTACCAGAGTCTGGTATAGCAGATCCTGACCCAGACTGTTCATGATATGCACCAGAAAAAATTAAGTAACGTAAGACGGTACTAAATAGGTTTCTTTAACAGTTTTACACTTTATTTCAGCCCTTTCTGGGAGAATATACTGCGGAGACTTTACAACATTCCAGGAGACACTGAAATATTAAAAACATAACTTCTTGCCGTATAAGCTTGCATGTTTGGGCATGCGTGAGAGCGGGAAAAAATTTTCAAAATTCTGCTTATCTTAGCTTACATTTTTAAGTAATTTGTATAATCTATGATAATTAAAATTAAATTATAATTGATTAAGGAAGAAAAACAGAAAGTTTTGTGATAAGAAATTTAATTTTTATGCCTCCTAATTTTTTAAAAAGCATTTAGAAAAGGAATGGAAGAAAATATATTTACATGAGTGCGGCTTGAATAAAAAATTATTATCTGTGTGAAACGTAGAATTTATTGTAGAAAAAAATAATCGAAAAAAATTAGAATTATGAACTTTTACAAATCTTACATACCTAGATAAAATTAAAAATGAAGGTACTTAATACTACCTTTTACGTGATGCTCGCAATCGAAAATGCCTATGCATGTTCCCAACATTTATAAATATTACAATCACAGATACTTTCTATCTTGAAAGTAACGAGAAGTTATTATATGTTATCGTACTTAATAGTATATTTTAAATAATGCGTACAAAATCATCAAACCTTTAAGAATTTCACATCGAAAACATTTTGAATCTCAAAAGTACGAAAGATTTAAATTACGGACATAAAAAGGCAGTTGCGAATGTTTAGACGTGACTTTTCTATTTTTTTTAAACAGCGGCTCGTAACACTAGACAATGGAGATCAAATGCAGTTCTTTACTCGAAAATTGTAAAGATATCGAGAAATAACTTATTATTGTTAGAAAACGTTTTCTTGATTATATTAACCTTCCGACTCTTCTTCAGAACAACTAAATCTCACGGAATCATTGTCTGGAGTACGACGATCGTCTTTGATCTCATCTTCGGAAAAAACTGAAAATTATAAAAAAATATAAATCATTCTTAATCTATAAGGGAATTTCGAAAAAGTTCCAATAACAAATCTGTGTACATTTGAAGCAATAATTATGTAATTTTTAATTTGAATAAGTTAGACAAGTTCCTTTCTCAAGTTTTCTTCTTTTATGATTGTTTCTTAGAAAAGATTGAATTTTCAATGCTCTTAAATACAATCATAGAAAATTCATTTAATTTTAATGAAAAAATAACAAAAACCAAAATAAGCATGCAATTAATCGTTTACCCTGAAATACTAAAAAAAATAGAAAACAGGGGCTTTTCGGAAAACACAAACTAAAAAAGTATAAGAAAGCATAATACTTTTTCGTAGCAACAAAAACTTGAGCTTTTATAAAATAATACTTCTCCTAAGACTCACTTTTTCATTGCAGCTTGAATCAATCAGTTTATGTAAACTTCTTGGGAAATTTTATTTTTGGCTAATTGTTTTCCTTAGCGTTGATTGTAAAACAGAAGTTTATTTTTTGGCAGAGAAGTTTTTAAATATTTTGTAGAAATTCTTTTCAATCACTTCGAATATCGCTAACTCAATATCATAGGAAATAACGTAATTTTTAAGAAGATCGATTTGATTTTCCTTAAACTTTAGGAATGAAAAATTCTAAATCTTAAAAATTAAACAATTTTCAAATTGAAGCGTTAAATATTGCAATCGTTCTATTTGAATTAAAGCTTTATGAATTATTTTCAATTTTCATATAATTTCAAATTCATAGGTTTATAATTAGACAATACTCAATATTTAAAATCATTAAAATTGAACATTTTCTAATTGCAGACTTGAAACAATTAATCTTTCAAAATTTATCTGTTTAGTTTTTTTTAGAATATATCATTTGAAATGAATTGATTTAAAATTGAATGGTTTGCAATTGTTTGAAATTGAACTGGGCATGTAAAATTGAAAGCTCCAATATTTTAATAATTCTTTTAATACTTGTGAATTGTTCAAATTTCCGATTGCTAGATTCTAAATTCCTAACGTTATAATTTAAATTTAAATTGTTCCATTTTTTAGGGTTTTCAATCCTAAATTCCTTAGAGAAATTGCTGAATTCGAAAAAGTGTAAATCATAATTGAACAATTCTTAATTTTACGTAATTAAAGTGGAAGTAATTCAACTCAAAAG
Source organism: Melikaiella ostensackeni (assembly GCA_032362435.1). Lineage (NCBI taxonomy): Eukaryota > Metazoa > Arthropoda > Insecta > Hymenoptera > Cynipidae > Melikaiella > Melikaiella ostensackeni. Next base: position 7,470 of record JAUMHM010085580.1, on the reverse strand, counting down.
GATTCTATTATAAAAAAAAGTTTTATTTCCACAATTGAAATCCTACTAAAAATATATATATATATATTCATTGTGGAAGGAAGTTTAGAATTCTTCAGTTCGGAATGGTCGAAAATTTAAATGATATAATTTGGAACTTTTTTTGGAATAATAACATTCTTTAAGTTTATTATTGGAAATTCTTCCATTTTTATTGAGTTGAAAGGGAAGACATTTTTGCTTTTCATTTTTTTCTGAATTGGAAGTGGGCATTTTCATTAACATTTTAAACAAGCCAAAGGCAGGAAAATTTTCTGAATTGTACGAATTTTTTTCTCAGCCTACTTTAAACAGGGACATCTTTTATTTTTACAATTTTTTTCTATTTGGCAGGGAGGAAATTTTTACTTTTAACTATTTTTCGAATTGAAAGAGCGACATTTTTTATTTAAAACATTTTTATTGAGCTTGAAAGGAGAAAATTTTTGTTTTAATCATTTTCCGCGTTAGAAATGAAACTTTTTCCTTTGTAACACTCTTTTCCTGAATTGAGAAAGAAAATTTTGTTTGACCATTTTCAATGGGTTAGAATCATAAAGATTTTGTACGTTTAACATATTTCTTGAGATCAAAATAGTGAATTTTGTATTTATAACATTTTTATTGAGCTAGAAGGGAGGACAATTTTGTTTTGAAATATTTCCTGAATTGAAAGAGGACATTTTTTCAACATTTAAATGATTTGAAGGTGAACAAATTCTGTTTCTATTTATTTGGAAAGAAGAACATTTTATGTTTTAACTTTAAGCTGAATTGAAAAAGGGACATTTTTTATATTTAACTTTTTTGTAGATTTGGAAGGAAGAAAATTTAACCTTTGAACTATTTTTTAAATTGAAAGAGGGACATTTTTTATTTATGACATGTTTTTTGAGCTCCAAGGAAGAAAATTATGGTGGAAGGTGGACAAATTCTGTACATTTAACATTTTTGTTGATGTCAAAGGGGAAATTTACCATTTTTTTCCGAATTTTAAAAGCGGATTTTTTATTTTTAACATTTTGATTGATTTGTAAGACAGGAAATTTTTGTTTTTAGCTGAATTGAAACAGGGAGATTTTTTATTTTTAACATTTTTATAAAGTTCGATGGGAGAGACATTTTTTATTTATAATGTTTTCATTGCGCTCAAAAGAAAAACATTCTCTTTTTCATTATTTTCCGAATTATAAGAAAGCATTTTTTATTTTAAAACTTTTGATTGCAGTTCAGTTTTGATTATTTTAAAATTAAACAATTTCACTTATAAGGGCTTGAATTTTTTTTGACGACTGGGAAAAATGGTTGTAAAGCAGAAAAAAAAACCGGGAAATGCTGGGGATTTTTAGTTGAACTTTAGCGGCCATCCTGTGTAAGATGCTGAACTAAAATATTTGAATTGGCGTATGTACAATAGAATTTTATGACAAATCAAACTAATAGTCAAACTGGGATATTCAACTTTAATATTTTAGTTTTTTATACTTTTAATATAAAGAGATATTGCCCTTTAATATTTTGTATGTTGCATAGAAAATACTGAATATTATGCCGTAATACCTATATATTATGATTTCATATCCAAATTTTTAATGTCAATTTTTCTCCGTGTAGAACTTCAGAACATCTGAACTGACTTTCGCCTTCCTCTGTGCTATCTCCATCCTCCTTTATTCTTTTTTGTTTTCCTTTGGTCTTGTTTAAGTCAGCATTAAAATCCAAATCTTGGTAATATATTTGTTCATCATGTGGCGTTATGAAATCTATAAAAAAGGAAATTCGAATGAATCGAGTCGCATTATATCTCTGCCATGCTCATCAGGCTCCATGATATAGTCTCTAACATATAGATCCATTTCCATGGAATTTCTGTCATATAGATTAGACTCCACGGTATTTACGTGCTGTAGAGCAGGCTTCATGGGAATTGTGCCACGTAGACCAGGATGCATGGGATTTCTGCGTTGTAGATCAGGCTCCATTGGATTTCTGTGATGTAGGTCAAGCTCCATATCATGTCTGGGATGTCTAGCAGTGGCATGTTCTTCACCGTTGATTCGGCGTTCGGAATCTCGTAAACGTTGTTTTAAAGCTTTCAATGCATTCTGCATCTCTAAGTCAAATTGGGCTTGATTGAGTTGTGGAACACCACGACTTTGCTTCAGTGCAGCTTCAGTGCAGCAAAAGGCAGAACAATTAATATTCTCGAAAAATTTAAAATCCTTAATTATTATGAAAGCAAATATTAGAAAAAAAGATGTCAGAGAGATTCAGAAAAGAGTTTCCGGACACTTGCCAGTAAAAAAATCTCCAATTGAAAAATATTTCAAATTGTGCAATTTGAAATTATAAGTCATACGAATTGAACAATTATTATTTGGAGGCCTTCTTACATGATTTTCAAACTGAGTTTATATATAATTGAAAGTTTCAAAATGGAATGAATTTACGTCTAAGGCAATCAAAAGTTGATACACTACAACGCACTGATTATTTCCAACTATTACAACTTTTAATTTGAAATTGTACAAGATTGAGTGATTAAAAATGTCTCACTTTCAAATTTTTAATCGCAAATTATTCAACTGTGCACATTTTCAATTTAATTATTTCACTATAAAGGTTTCATTCAAAAACTTGAAATATTGAACAATTTAAATTTTAGTCAGTGCAGTTCTTAATATTGCAATTAAACATTTTATATTTCATATTTCATTTAAAAATTTACATTTGAAGCTAACAATTTTAAAATTTACAATCGGAAAATTATCCCAATTAAATTTTTTTTCAATATTGCCCCTACGAATTTGAAATTGTATTTTATAATTTTGAAGGATTCAGTTCTGAATCATATTAAATTTCTCACACTTCTAGTTTCAAATTGTTCCGTTTATGAAAAACCACGCTGAAATTTTTAAATTTTTTAGCGTCTTTATTTAAAAATTATTCAGTAGTTTCACTTTAAGTTCTTCTATTTAAAACATTTTTAATCACAATTTCCCGGTTTTCTCTTGTGATATAGGTGTATCAATTTTGCACTTTATTATTAGTTAAGAAAAGTACTAAAAGATAATAGGAAAGTTCACAAAATTAATATTCTTTCATCAGTCCAATGGATAATTAAAGAATGTATATAAAATTCATAATGCATCAGATACATTGCTAATAAAAAATACGTGATTAAAATAAACAATTGTATACACACTTTATATATAGGTACTTCAATTCCAAAAATTCGAAAAAATGCGGAGATCGAAAATTGATGAAAACTATAACACTTTGATCATAAAACAACACTAACGTCGCCATGTTGCAAAACTAAACTACACTACCGCATACATGCTCACAGCAGGGCTACCAACTATCAAATAGCAAATATGGTATATTTTAGGAAAAATGGCTTAAAAACTGAATTTTCTGTAAACAATATTTGTATATTTTCTTGAAATATGCTGCGAAACGTGGAATAATATTCCTCAATTGATTTTATACATTAATTACTAATGTTTAAACTAAATACCAGAATCTGGTTCCTTTTTTCACCAGATTCTGTTTTTCGTCTGGTCTGATCATTTCTCCCGCCAGTCTGGTCGACTAGAGGGAGCAGATGCTGGGCCAGACTCTGGCCTCAGTCATACAAGTCAGACGTTGCTACTAGGGAGTTTATTTGTTGAGGCCTTGAAACGAAAGTTTATTTGCTTTGAAAGCTTAAATTGGAAAATATTTGTTTTGAAATTTATTAATCTTCGGAGGTTTTCAATTTCAAATTTCACAATTTTGTAGGCTACTACTTCAAAGTGTTAAATTGTCCCGTTTCCTAAATATTAGTCTGAAATTTTTCAATTTTGAAAGCTTCAGATTAGAAATTTTTTAGTTTCAAACACTTTCAACTCAAAATTATTCAATTTTAATGCTTTTATTGAGAAGTGATACAAGTTCAATTCCTTTTCATTTCGTTCGAAATATTGTCTTTTTTTACCTAATTTTACCTAATTTAAAATTATTTGATTTGAAACGTTTTCAATTCAAAGTTGAACAATTTTAAATATATAGTTTTATAGAAACTTTGTAGAAAGTTAGAAACTCTATACTCAAAGATAGTATTTTAGGTTTTTTCGTTTTGATTATAGATTTTTGAATTTTCGTAGACATATTGATTTCTAAGAATTTCAAAAAAGCTACCAAATGATATATACTCTTGAAAGACAGTTTTTGGACCCCTAATATATGTAATATTTATTTTTCTCAAGAAGCTTAATAAATAATTGAGTCAGTAGAAAAATGTATTGTCATCAAATAATTAAATCACTCAATAGAAATGTCTATCTTCAAATTCGCATTAGAATTCCCAAATTATGTCCAAATTTCAATGTATTCTAAATTCTAAATGTATTCTATGATAAGTAATATAATTAGGAAAATGTTATTCTTTTTTTTCTGGATGCTGCCAACTTTTTAGCTTACAACAAAAATGTCGCAAATTATTGATAGGATAAAAAATAATATCAATTTCAAGTATAAGGTGGTCTTCCACGTTCGGGCCAAAATTTTGAGCCTATTTTTGATAATTTCTTGCGAAGGAACTACACATGATAATCAGGAACAATTTTTTGCCTTTTATCGATACATCCTTCGACTTTCTAAATATCTGTTTGAAAAAAAAATCATTTTCACAATCGCGACCTTCGAGCGTCCTTGACCGCGCCTTTGCAAAAACGTCACAGTCAATCGGGTTGTAAGACTTCGGCCATTTAGGTTGCCTGAAACAAAAAAAGTGCAATATGTCTTTAATTGTTATGACATTGGCTAGGTTTAGACACAAAGTTTTTGGAAATTTCAAAATCTCTCCAAATGGCAGACTTTTTTACAAAACAGTTTTTTTCGACCAATTTTTTTTTAGCTAATAAGGTCCGTAAAAATCAAACAAAACAACATTTTTAGAAAAGCTTGTCTTGACCTAGCGACATGTCTGCTGGATAATTAAAAAAAATGTCCCGATACTTCTAGATTCGAAATATGCAAGAAAAAATTAGGAAGAAATTATACAAAATTAATTCATTTTGAAATTATTCAATGTTGAACGCTTTAAGGGGGTCATTCACGTTCGAGGTTTTGAGAAATCGATTTTTTTCGCATTATTATTCCACAAGTAACCTTTCGGTAACATCCTTCTCATCTCCTTCCAGACCTTTCTATCCGTCCAGGTTTCACTCATCATAATCACATCCCACTTTTCTAACTCCCCCCAAAATCCTTTATTCTTGTTCTTCAAGCCTGACACATTCCAGAAAGCTATTTTCACGTTTTTCTCTTCCCTCTCCTCACCTATCCTTCTCTCTTTTCTTCCCCTTCGTCGTTTGTGAACCCCTCTGTTTGATCTATAAACGTTTTTGCCTCTTCATTTTTCCTACCTTTTTCCATTCTTTTTCTCCTTTTCCTTATTTCTTCTAATTCTTCATCCCAGAACCATTCCCCCCATTTATTCATATCCTGTCTCTCCCTATCCATACCATGTGACCCTTTTTCCTCTCTACCCATGCCCTCTGCTCTATTTGCCATCTCCTTTTCCTCTCCCTTCATGTCAAATCTTCTTCAATTCTTTCCCTTCTTCCTCTCAATAACTTTTTTTCTTCCATAATTTTCTTTTTCTCCTTCTCACTCCCTACTTTTACTAGAAACGTTCCAACTTTTCCTTCCTTTGTCCCACCTATTCTCTTAACTCCTACTCTTACCTGAACTCCAATATCTTTTATAAGACTTTTGATTTCCGCTTCCCCTGTTTCACTCTCGACTTTTAATCCCTTAATTATTATATTATATTTCCTCTTCGCTTTTTCTTCTCGATGGATCAAAAGATCAAAAAGCGCTAACATTAACTAAACAAGAAGATTGGATGGGCAAGATAGAATGCGTCGCGTGTTCAATGCGTGATTGACTACATAACATCTGGTAGGCTGTTTACGGAAAGACCTCAAAAGTTCGCTCACGAACTTAGGACCTACCATCACACACTGAACAAGTCAAAGCTACTGACAATCAAGCAGCACATTGTTGACAAAATACGGATGTTATCTGATGCACGGAGGAGAATACGGAAGAGGAAGGGGTGGGTCAGGGAGAATCAACAGTTTCTCGCCGACCCATCAGGCCTCTTCAGCAATCTCCCTGTTTCTGTCAAGAATCCACCTAAGCCCGACGAGGTGGAGACTTTCTGGCGAGACGTTTACAGATCTCACCAAAAGAATTGAAGAAAGACACTGAGGATATCATCCGCTTCAAGGAGCTTTGCGACATCCTTATAACATCTGAAGAGGAATGCCCATCAATCACGGCCGAAGAGGTGAAGAAAGCACTTAGAAGCACGAAGAACTTCTCCGCTGCAGGACCAGATGATATCAAGAACTTCTGGTGGAAGAAGTTCACTTCTGCACACCAACATCTGGCCCGCATTTTCATCTCATATTTAAAGTCGGAGACGCCCATTTCGCAGTGGTTGGTGTTAGGACGCACTATACTCCTACTGAAGAAAGGTGACTTGTCCAATTCGAAAAACAGAAGAGCTTGCATATGAATTCGTCCGTTCCGCGACTGTACATGCCACGCCGTTAAGGTGGACGCGGAATTCTAAACATTCAGAGTCATTATAACCGAATTATCGTGCGTACAGCCTACAAAGTTGCAAATGGAAAAGATCCTCTCCTACAGATGGTCAGGCAACACGAGATGATTGGAAAAGGAGCGTTCCTTTACAAAGCCGCGGAGCAGGTAGCAGAGACCCTTGGCCTGAATCTTAACATCAGAAATTAGGAGAGTGCACTAATCCATCCAGATGCCGCACTTCTAAAAGTCCAAGTGAAGGAAGCAGAGGTTAAATACTTCCGCCAACAACTTCTTGATAAGAAAATGCACGGAAACTTCTACAGAAATGTAGAAGGTCAGCACTTGTCAAAGGAGCTATCTTTTGCTTTCCTCAGATCATCAGGACTTAATGCAGGTACAGAGAGTTTCATTTTCACGTGTCAAGACGGTGTCATTTCCACCTTAGTACCGTAACCGCATTTTACGTCAAGAAGTTCCAAATGAAATGTGTAGAGCCTGCCATACACGAGTTGAGCACCTCGAACACATACTATCCAGCTGTTCCACTCACTCAGGAACGACGTATCTCTACAGACACAATGCGGCCCTAAGAGTGCTTTACTACCATCTCTGCCGCTCTTATTGTGTTGGCGACGACCCTGCTCTGCCGAACGCTCCAGAGGCGATAGAGACAGTTGTCCAAAATGAGAAGTGCCAAATATTTTGGAACTACGATTTTCGGACAGCTGTCTCTGTCACACACTCGAGACCTGATATCGTTCTCCGAGACTTCGAAGCGCGAGCTATGTTCGTGATCGAATTCACAGCTCCGGCAGAATACAACATCACAACTGCGGAGGAGGAAAAGGAGAA
>JAUMHM010085579.1:0-11502 GCA_032362435.1 Melikaiella ostensackeni | reverse complement strand
ATTTAACTTTCAAAAAAATCCTTCTTTGACCACCCTATTGTACACAATGTATCCTAAAGATACATTTCCCTTGGTTGATTATGCACTAAAAAAGAAAATCAAAATGTCAACATTTTTCAAACAAAAAAAAGATTAATCCAAAAAATTGTCATTTCTGATGTTTTTATTAATAAATAAATAAGAATATATATATATATATATATAATATAGTAATAAACATATTGGCAATTCAATACTGGATAACTGACTCTCTGTACTTGTCTCCCACCTTCTTTTTTTTAAATTGCCTAACCTCATACCTCTTTTAACGTTTTTTTGGCCATATTCCTCTTCCTGAAAGTTCTTAAATACAGTGAAATAATATAATACTTCTTTTTCAAAGAAAAAGACCTCAAATAAAACTATTTTCCACTTTTTTCAGCACCAAAGCACCAATCCAATTCTAATCTAATATCTTAAACCTTGAATCTTCATTTACCATACTATAAAAATCCACATTTATAAAGTTCTTCTTACCTCAACTTTTTGCCCTGCGATCAGAAACGATATTTCTTGAAAATATTACCGTTTATTTATCGAAAAACATTTTTTTTCCAATTGAAAAATATATTCTTGATAGCTGTCTAAAGACGATTTTTAAAACCCATGACATTTGAATCTCCAAATTGAATGATTTACTCCGGATTGGTTAACTTTTTCTAATCAAACTTATGTTCTTCTAATTAAGCAGCTCAATATTTCGAGAGTAAGTTACAATTTTTAGTCTCAACTGAAAATTGCACTTTTTATCGTAATCAGCAGCCGAGCCTGTTCTAATTTTAGGTTCCTGTCACTTTGAGATTGTCAACTTCTACTTTCTATTTCTCGCGACTGAATAATTTTTTTAATCGTACTTTTTTGACTTCAATTCAAAAACATTTCAGCTCGGAAGTAAACTTTCGTTTTATCTCTAAATAGTGATTTCGATTTTACAGAATGTTATTTCGCTCTCCTGAAAAATTCCGATTTTGTTGGTTATCTAGTTCTGTACTACAACCCTTCAATTATCGCTATTATAGATTCAAAAAAACGCCTTTCTTGATGTAATGAATAATTAAGTATGATTTTTGTGTTCACATTGAATCCCAAGGTGTCATTTTGGATCCACAGGAGTGTCAAAGCGTTGCAATTGAAGAAACAACGCTCTGACACACTTTTAGATCAAAAAGTGACACCTTGGGATTTAGTGTGATTTGAGATCAATTTACTCGTACTCAATTATGAAATATGTTTAATATTTATAAATAATTTTATGTTACTGAATACGTTATATAAGCCTTAGCTTTGTTCCAAAGTACTTTTGTTGTACTCTGCTATTTATATGAAATTTTCATGAAGTGTGAGAATAAAAGAAGTAAAACATATCTAAGTACTTGTTTTCTGTGATAAAAAAATCACGGATCTAAACAGGGTGAGCTCTTTTTCCTTCCTTATAAGAGGAAAGAATATTTGTTTTAAAGAAAGGAACTCAAATTGTTAAAGAATATTAGTTTCCTGGCTGAATTGAATGTAGCGGAAATTCATCTCTAAATTCGAATTCCCTAAATTTGTCTTTCCGCTTAACCAATGAGTTGATATTATTTAATTTTTAGACTTTAGTTTCTTTAAATAAATTTAAAAGAGAACTATAATTTTTCAAAATTTTTTTCGGGAATTCCAGTCAAAATGATCTCCCTCGCATTGAACGAATTTGCTTGATACGCCTGCGTACTTAGCATAAAAAGGAGATTTTTCTCTTTTGAATTTTCGGGTCTGTGTCCAAAAATCTTATTGAAATCGACAATGTATGTGATTGTTAATTCAGTTTGACTATTCAAACATCAAATATTATACCGTTTTCGTAATAGCCGTTACATTAATTGTAGTGCACAAACAATGGGAAGTAGAGAATATCCACAAAGCAACAAAGGCTCAGCTTACTTCAGTTGGTTGTACGCAAAATTAGTTTTGTAGAATAGAAAGGTTCTCTGACGGAAATGACAATAACAGTTTTCTTACAGTGTATCCTGTGCTGTACGGGTATACGGTGTTGTATGAAAATCCGTTAGACATCTGAAATTTTTTATTTTTGGTGGTCTCCTGGCGCGTTGTTGGATCTGCCAATTTCAATTTGTAACTTTTGACATGAAATTCGAAATCAGCGACCTCAAAAAACTCAAGTTTCAGACACGCATGTAAATATTTAACAATTTCGCCCGCCACATAGAATCCGACATTTTGAATTTGTAATTTTTTTACGTCAAATTCAAAATAAGCTGTGCCAAAAATCCCATTATACCAAGTTTCAAACAAATTCGATGAAAAAATAAAATATTTCTCACTTTAAGTGGATTCTGGCCCACTGTGTGATTTAGGAATTGATAAGATAGAGATGACGAGAAACGTTTTACGTAATAATCAAGTTTAAATTGAATTTATTCATCCGATTTTTCTTACAAAAAATTTGAACAACATTTTTCTTTCAATAAAAAAAGGTTCTAAGTGAAAGTCGTACCTCTCAATTTAAAAGAATCGGCCTTTTTCAATACTTTTTGAGTTGAACAGATTCAGAGTTTCGAAAGTCAGTGCAAAGATTTTTATACAATTGAATTTTATTCTTTTAAAATTATTTGATATACATTCAAATATCGCTAACCAATATGACAGCATTTGTAGTTCGTCGATAAGATAAGAGGATTATAAATGTTTTATTGTTGACTACGTAGTTTACGTATTCCTAATTGAGATAATATATGGCTATGCATACAATGTAAGCATCTTCGTTTTCGAAATGGAAATATAAAATATCAGAAGTCATTCTTTCTCAACCCTTCTAAATTTCAAATTTACACCAGTGAAATTACCAAATTTAAAATACCCTAATCAGCATCTACTTGCATTCAAAATAATTAAAATACAAATAATAAAACGAGTATATAGTACTGGAAACTGAAACATGTAGATATAAGTATGAATATCTATTATCTATAAGAAGAAAAAGGAAAAAAACATAAGACGGTATTTAATTAGGTATACTTAGTATATTTACATTAGTAGTTGCCACTATAAAAATTAACAATCATGATATTCAAAGTTACAGTGATACAGAACGATTTAATTTTTCGCTTATTTCCGTTCTAAATTTCAAGTTTACATCAATGAAATTATCAAACTTAAAATACCTAAATTAGAATCTACTCACATTCAAAATAATTAAAATCAAAATAATAAAACGAGTATATAGTATTGAAAACTGAAACACGTAGATATAAGTATGGATATCTATTATCTATAAGAAGAAGAAGGAAAAAACATCAGATGGTATTTAGTTAGGTATACTTAGTATAATTACATTAGTAGTTGCCAATATAATAATTAACAATCATGGTACTAAAGGTTACAGTGATACAGAACGATTTCATTTCTCGCTTATTTCATTCAATCCAACAGCCTAAATTCATTCAGTTAGTGAAAGGTCTTACAAAGGAGTTGTCATTCATTCTGGAAAAGAATTGTTATTTGACAATCTTGCATAATACAATAGTATATGAAAATAAAAGCATACAGTTTTAAAGTAACATTTTTCTAATTTGTATATTAGACTTTTGAATATCGCAATTCCAAATGTTTACTTTTCCTAATATTATTTAAAACCTAAGGCTTTTATTTTGAACATTCTGAACAACTCACATATAAAACCATTTATTTTCTTAAGATTTCAATTCAAAATTGTTTAATTTCTGCCGGTTCAAATTTAATGTGATCAATTTATGCTATATTTCAGTTTTAAAATTGACAATTTGAATTTCATTTAATCTTATCTACTCATTTATTAAACACGATCTAAATTTCACGTAGAAATGCTAGAAAAATAATTATTTAAAAATTCACAAAAATGACTCCAAGTGGAAAATTTGGTATTTTTTTTTTGGTTTTGATTACCTACGCACTGACGTTTTTTTCTAGGATGTATATTTTTGTCAGTATAAAAGAAACACAAAAATGGATAAAATGGGAAACCTCCTGTTTTTTCTTTTTTAATTGTATTAACATTATATAACATTGTATGACAAGTGCGGAAGGTAGGCATTTCCAGAAGAGTGTAAAGTTTGCAGCACGAGCCGTAAACGAACGGATGGCCAGTGCTGCAAACTGTAAACGAGTATAGCTGCCTACATTATGCACCTGTTGAACACGATGTTTTTTATAACAATCGTAGGGAATTTTTAATTTGACAAATAACAAATGCATACTTTTCGGAAAATCCCGAAAATTTTGAAAATTCGTTGTGAGATTACAATAAATTACCGAAAATTACCGAAAATTACTCAAATTTTCCAAAATTTAACGTAACTAAACGTTTCCAAAATTTAAGTTATATAAACATTTCCAACAAAATTCAAGGCAAGCCTCCACAAATATTCAAAAATTTCTCGTAAATTTATCAAATATTATCATTCAAAAATTATTATTAATTATCAATCATTTGAATTATTTATTTATTATTTATTTTATTTTTTATTACTTGCCATTAATTATTAAATTAAATAAAATTTTTATAAATTTCTTAAAATTTTATTTTATCAAATTATTTAATTGAAGTTTTCAGTAAATTATCAGTAATTTATGGTGACCTAGCGTTTATGGTTGCTCCATTCACTCAGTACATACTCATACAGTACATACTTAGTACTCAGTACTCACAATTAGTCTGCCAAGTATCCGTTCTGAAAAGTAATGTTGGATCTAAAACTGCGCAAGCGTGGCGGTTTAAAAAATGTTCTTGCTCGACGTTCACTATCACAGTGATTACAAAAAGTTACTTTTTGACAGTTTTCCAGAATTGACCGCTTTCCGCAAGCTATATATTCCTCGAGAATCGATGATTCTGCGCATGTATTACAAAAAGATCATTTGAAAAACACACAAACTCAGTATTGTAAAAATTTGCTGCATGTGTACATATTTGAGTTCCTAGACCATTTCTACAAGATTTTCGGATGCTTTTTTTAACAGGTGTCTCTGAGACCTGAATTGTTTGTTATGCTGCAGTATTTAAAAAATCTGTCAAAAAAGGAGACCTTTCTGACGTACAGAAATGTCAATTCATCTGAATTGTTATTCGGAAAATATTTCAAAACAGATTCAGATTCCGTTATATGTAAAAATCAATATAATTTTTAAATTTAATATTTTGTCTGTATCTGAAATGATGTTATAGGCAAAAATAAAAGATTCTTAAACTTTTGACTTACCACGGCAATCGATAAACCGAAAACTATGGTTCGTTTGGCGTCATTTGGAGGTCTTAACCCGGAGTCATTACACCCGGATAACGCGGAAGAACAATATGTATCGGTTTCTTCGGTTTGTAGGTACCATTGTCATTGTCAGGGTCATGGTTCCTATAGCCAATGCCATAATAAGGGCCAGAGCCATAATAGCCGCAGCCATAGCGGCAGTAATAACCAGGTCCACGGGTGCTGTAGCCGCCAGAGCTACCGTAACCGCCACCTCTACCGATACCGCCACCTTTACTGTCACCGCCGCTGCCGCCTTTGTTGCCGTCCTTGTCATCGTCTTTGCCACCTTTGCCGCTACTGCCGCCTTTGCTGCTACTGCCGCCTTTGCTGCTGCCGCTGTCGCTGCTGCTGCTGCCAGGCCCCCTCGGTAGTAATGGCGTGGTATCATCGTCTTCACCTTTTCCGCCTCCTCTTTTGCCACCGCCGCCGCGAAAGCCTCCGCCGCTGTGTCCGCCTCCGCTGCTGTGTCCACCTCCACCGCCATGTCCGCCTCCGCCACCTCTGGCGTCAGAACCGGCCATCTGAGACAGTACAATAATACACACTAGGCAGAAGAAAATAACAGTTCTTACGGATACCATGTTGAAAGTCGAATGCTTTTGAGATGTATTTCCTATGTCGCTTTATACATAGACGAAATATTCCCTCTCCTGTTTCTAAAGATGACGGCTATCGCCGTTGCTCAATGGAATGGAGTCTACAGTCAAGGATTGTTTTTGTCATTCTGTCCACAAACTCATGTACGTTACACAGAAAAAAGAATAACAAAAAGATTTCAGTAATGTACTTAAATTCAGCAAAATTTGTCTGCATTTAAGAAGGACATATCTGAATTTTAGAATTTTATCATGCGTTTTCTTAAATTCAGATGAACTCTGCTTCGTTCCAGCTGTAGCAATTCTATTCAAGGTGTAACATTTTTGAGTATTTTTTTTACTCTGTAGCGCGCTTTGTCACGTAATTATTGTTACATATAATTACCTAATTTTTCTAATGAAATAATTAATCACTGGAATTTACTTCTATTTAAAACAGATACAAAACAACAAATTCTAGGCCGAATAAACTTCAAATCAAGCTGTTGATCCATGCTCAAGTCTATCGCTGATCAAATATGTTGTTTCCAAAGAAATGAGACGACGCACGTTCTACAGGTTAGATAAGAAAAAGACAAAGTTGTGAGAATTTTAATTTTTAAAGCTCATCACGCAGATTCTTGTCCACAAATTTTCAAAAATATTTGTTACATTTTGGTAATATGACGTTCTTATATTATATGAAAAAGTTTGCTCTACTAGTGTTCTGCCCTGCAGGTTAAGAACTTTCTTCACTCAACTTGTTATCGAAATTGAGACTTTTATATACTTGGACTCGTCTCAAAAAGCTGCACCTAGTGGTGTCGATGAAAATTGAAATTACTTATAATCAGTAAATGCGAAGAGGACATTAGTCATTGAAAATTCAAGTGACGTAGCTTTGATACACCATACAAAGGGCCCCACGGTGATTCTCGACTGACTTAACCCAAAAGTGCTTGCACATGCTGGATTTTTACATTCTCATCAGAGACAGTATTAGATTTGTGTAAAATTTGACCCTCCCCCCCGGTTTTTGTCAAATGTTCACGTTTTGAGATTCTCTGAACCCGAAAATTAGATTTTTATGAATGTGTCAGTCTGTATGTCTGTATGTATGTATATCTCTGAGCACGATAACTTTTGAAAGAATAAATCTATTGGATTGGCCTTTGGTACAATCTTTTAGTGTCGAAAACTGAAGGTCAATTTCATTAGCCAGCCATTTTGGATAAAAATTCGAAAAATTAGAGCATTTTCAAAATTTTTTTGGCCATTTTTTCAAGATTTGAAAATCATATGTACGTCTATTCGTAGTACTAAAAAAGTTGAACAATTCATCCCCATGACTTTTTTTAATAAGAAGAAATTGGGAGAGTTATAGCATTTTCAAAATTCCAAAAAAGAAACGGAAATAAAAATTTTAAGCCGAACAGTGCACGATATGAGAAGAAGTCAAGAGGAGATAAGCGTTGCTTTTTGAAAACCATAGAAGATTGTCATAACAAATTTGAAATTTTCTCAAAAAATCGAGAATTCAAATTTTGAGCCAAATAACGCGAGATACGAAAAAAAGTTGTGATATCAAAATTGTTGCTTTTACGAAGACCCATAAGCTTTTTTCTGGACATTTTTCGGTAGAAGGCATAGTTTGTTTTTTAATTATGGAAAATGATACCATGATGATGCGAGATAAGAAAAAGTCGGAAGAGTAGGATTTGTGCTTTCAAAAAGTTAAATAAAATTGCCGTTGAACATTTCTTCATAAGACCAATCCTCAATCACTAAGGTAATTTTTTAATCGTCTTTTTAACTATTTATTTGTATATATTACACGGTGAGCGCAGAAAATCGAACGCAAATATTATGATAAGAATGTATTCCTCAATGCCGATAGAGCTTTAAATAAATAAATTTTCTTTTTTATTTGAAATTAAAAACAAATTTAGTAATTTGTACATAAAAAACACATAACACCGAGCGCGAAGCGCTCGACATTTTTCTGATTATACTTCTGGGATGTCCTACGATCATTCTGAGCAAAAAAGAAAAAAAGCGCGTGAGCTCTTTTTCAGAAAACTGTATTTTTTATTCCTTTAAATAGGTTAATTAACATATTTTCATGAAAATAAGTTAAAAGTGGAATTTTATTGGCCTAAATCATTCAGTTAAACTTCCAAAAAAGTGCTGCAGGAGTTGAAAGTCTTATGAAAACTGCAACCCTTCGATATTAATTTGAAAAATGATGAAAAAATTGGGAAAAAATTAGTTTTTTGAAAATCGTTTCTTTTTCGTTCATCCCAAGTCCCAAGGAATTCAATAAAGTCCTTTGAAATCTTTGCAAATCTCATGAAATTCCGTGATTTGGTGAAAAATGTTTCGAACTATTTTTTAAATTTCTTGGAATCCCTTAAAATAATCCTTTGTAATCCGCGGAAGTCGTTCCTAATTCCTTTAAATCCCTGAAAATCCGTCGAAATTCTTCGGTACCTCTTGAAATCCGGTAAATTCTCTTAACATCTGAATAAATTTCCTGAAGTTCATTAAAATGTAAAATCCTTGGAAAATTTGAGATTTCTTTCTGAAATTTTACACCGAACTCTCGGTGTTTGGATCTCCCCGATTTGGGACCAAAACAATTTGAAGACAACTCCCGACACTGGACTGAAACCAAGGTTTTACTGTTCCAGGTAATTTCTTCAAATTCTTGAAACCTTTTAAAATCTTTCGAAATCTATGAGAGCTCCCTTTGAAATCTCTTGATATGCAATAAAATTACTGGAAATCTTAGGAAGGGAGTCTAAAATTTCAAAAGCCATTCTTACGTAATTAATGGACGTTCCCTAAGCTGAGAAAAATGTTTGGTTGGGACAACAAAATAAATTGGTTTCCACACGGAATCAACAAAAAGTATTTGTTATATTTGTTGTGGAACGTGGTCGACTGGTACAACAGCTCAAAAAAATCGTGATTCTTTAGCAAAAAATTAGTGCGTGTTGTTGGAATCAACATTTTTTTTGTTGCTGGGCACGGTAAGTCTCGACTCACCTCAACCCGAAATTGCTTGCATATGCCGGATTTCTTCTGATTATACTTTACATGTTCAATAAAATTACATAAACAGGGTAATTTTTAAAAGTCCATAATTTCGATGTTATTAGAGCTACAGCATTGTTTTTTTTAGATTTGCTCAAAATTGAATCTTCTTTTACTTATTTGGTGGCAACATCCACCTGCCATGCTCAGGAATTTAGTTATTTTGCAAAACGAGAAATTTTATTTAAAAAATTGATGTTAAACAAAACTTGGGATGAACTAGAAAGAAGGAATCAAAAAAACTAAGTTTTTCCCACTTTTTTACTATTTTCCAAATAATATTGAAGGGTTTAATTTCTTATAAGATATTCAACTGCTGCAGCATTTTTTGGATCCAAAACTGAATTGTTTAAGCCAATAAAATTCCTTTTAACTTATTTCCATGAAAATATGTTAATTAACCTCTTTAAAAAATTAAAAAATAGAGTATTCTCAAAAAGGACTCACGCGATATTTTGCTTTTTGGGCTCAAAATAATCGTGGGACATCCTAGAAGTACAATCAGAAAAAGACCGGCATATGCAAGCCCTTTTGAGTTGAAGTCAGTCGAGACCCAACATGGCGTATAATGCTCTAAAAAGGGCGTATACAAAAATTTCTTGTAGATAGGCCTTTTACGTCATCAAAAATTGGATACCTCGCCAATTGTCCTATATTAGTAGGGCATTCGATTACAGAGAAATACGATTAAAGCGGGGAATGCAAACCGGTAAAATTAATATATTAGAAAAATCTAAAACATAAATAAAGAAATACAGTTGGACTAGGCCTAGGGCGAGCGTTTGTCGGATCTCGCGCTTTGCGCTCAATAATGTATTTACCTCACGCTACCGGATTTTAGAGGATTTTGTAGGATTTCAAGCAATTTACCGGAATTTCTAAAGAATTTCGAATATTTTAAAGGACTTCAAGGGATTTTAAATCAAGATTTTGCTCGTAATATTTTATCTTTTGAAAAACGTAAGCCGATGAATTCACGGGATAATTTTAAACGATTGTAAGACATTTTAAAAGATTCCGAAGAATATCCACGGATTTTAGAGGATTTTGAAGGATTTTAAGCGATTTACCAGAATTTCGAAGTATCTCCGAATATTTTGAATGATTTCTAGGGATTTCGAATCAATATTTCACTCGTAATTTCATTTTATGCAAAACATAAGCCGATGAACTCACGGGATAATTTCAAACGATTGTAAGACATTTTAAAAGATTCCAAAGAATATCCACCGATTTGAGAGGATTTTGCAGGATTTCAAGCGATTCACCGGAATTTCAAAATATTTCCTAATATTATAAAGGATTTCAAGGGATTTTAGTATTTCACTCGTAATTTTTTTCTTTTGCTAAACATAAGCCGATGAATTCCCGGGATAATTTTGAACGATTGTAAGACATTTCAGAAGATTCCAAAGAATATCCACGGATTTTAGAGGATTTTGTAGGATTTCAAGCGATTTACCGAAATTCCAAAGTATTTCCGAATATTTTAAAGGATCTCAAGAGATTTTAAATCATGATTTCACTCGAAACTTTTATCTTATGCAAAACGAAAGCCGATGAATTCACGGGATGATTTTAAAAGATTTTAAGACATCTTAAAACATTCCAAAGAATATACAGGGATTTTAGAGGATTTTGTAGGATTCCAAACAATTTACTGGAATTCCGAAGTATTCCTGAATATTTTAAAGGATTTCAAGGGATTTTAAATCATGATTTAACTCGTAATTTCTATCTTATGCAAAACTTAAGCCGATGAATTCACGGGATAATTTCAAACGATTGTAAGACATTTTAAAAGATTCCAAATAATATCCACGGATTCTAGAGGATTTTGTAGGATTTCAAGCAATTCACCGGAATTTCAAAATATTCCAAAGAATATACAGGGATTTTAGAGGATTTTGTAGGATTACAAGCAATTTACCGGAATTTCAAAGTATTTCCGAATATTTTAAAGGATTTCAAGGGATTTTAAATCATGATTTCACTCGTAATTTTTATCTTATGCAAAACATAAGCCGATGAATTCACGGTATAATTTTGAACGATTGTAAAACATTTTTAAAGATTCCGAGGAATATCCACGGATTCTAGAGGATTTTGTAGGATTTCAAGCGATTTACCGGAATTTCAAAATATTTCCGGATATTATAAAGGATTTCAAGAGATTTTGAATCAGTATTTCACTCGTGATTTTTATTTTATGCTAACCATAAGCCGATGAATTCACGGGATAATTTTGAACGATTGTAAGACATTCCAAAAGATTCCGAAGATTATCCACGGATTTCAGAAGATTTTGTAGGATTTCAAGCGATTTACTGGAATTTCAAAGTATTTCCGAATATTTTAAAGGATTTCAAGGGGTTTTAAATCATGATTTCACTCGTAATTTTCATCTTATGTAAAACATGTGCCGATGAATTTACGGGATAATTTTAAACGATTGTAAGACATTTTGAAAGATTCCAAAGAATATCCACGGATTTTAGAGGATTTTGTAG
>JAUMHM010085578.1:0-11502 GCA_032362435.1 Melikaiella ostensackeni | reverse complement strand
GCATTTGCGGCGCAATTCAGTGTGCTGAAGAAATTCTAAAATTATGATTGGGGGGGGCTGGTGTAACTGACCTTATGTTTCATTTGATAATATGAATTTGCACATTATTAATTGTAACAATATACATTTACTGAAATGTACATTCCTTATTTGCAAATATAGATCAATGCAAACGAAGAAACAAATATTGAAATAATGATGAAAAATAACCGAGCGCGAAGCGCAGCGGGCAGAATTTTTCTTCTTCTTTTTGAACGAATTTCTAACATAAAAGTCTGTAGTACATATTATCTGGAATATATTGTGAATAAAGATAGCAAAAACTTTTCCCTAGACAAGAAATAAATGACGTCATAAAGTAGATAGAAGAAAAATATAAAAAGAACCAATAAATTCTACGTTGGGGCAAATGAGTGGATGGAGAAAAGGGTAAACAATTTCAAAATACGGATTCAATCTGTCTCAAACGATTTTTTACCTCTTCTGCCTCTTCCTATCCTTTTCATTCACAAAATGCTTTTTTACAGCCAAATAGATTCAGTTGTAAACATTAATAGGTTGAATCAGAAATATTTTCAGCATACTCAATGTCCGAAGAAAAATCTGCTTTATTCAAACGAAACAATTTTTTTAAATGAATGAATTATTATTGGAAAAACAACAGTATATTCTTCATTTAAATCCAACGCTTAGTTCAATAAACCAAAACTTGTTTGATTGTAGTGAATGTTGAAGTAAAATCAACAACATGTTTTCTGTACCCTTTACTCGGAAAATGACTTCTGAAGAGATAACTATTTTTTAAATTTTTTGCAAGAGAATACCTGTGAGTAAAGATTAAGAATTTGCTGACATTTTAGAAAATATCTACTATAACTTGATTAAAAACAAAAACAAGAAGATTTAGTTAGATTTTTCAAGTGATACTTTTCATGCAAGGGTGAAAGAAAGGAGGTTTTCAATCTTTTAGTTCCAAGATTTTTTTTCTCAAAAATTTAGGAAAAATTTATGTAAAAGATTTTGATCAAATTTGCTTATAGAATTTATTACCGTAAAAAGGTTTAAATAAACGACAGAAATCTTTTACGCAGGTGGAATACTTTCACCTTCCACTTGTATTTTTTCAGATTAGTAATATAAATTATTATCTATCACGAATTCTAATTAACACGAGCGCATATTTACGAGAAAAAATTAAGATTTATAAATGATTGTTTTGTTATTTAGTATAACTGATATAACACGAATTGACGTCTGTTAATTATCCACATAAGATTTTTGATTGAAATCTCAGTTATGATTCATGTGGTTATCAGCAAACACGTTAATTCCAAATCCTTCTTTCCACTATATGGTATTACCATAGTAAAGGTAATATATTTCTTCTGGATAAAAATTAATATACTATTGTACTCACAGAGGTCTCAAACATAAATGGGTAGAAATTCAACTCACCTAAAACAAAAATAAAAATGTTTTTGTAAAAGAATTTGCATCAGAATTACATTCTATAATAAATAATGAATTGAAAAACTCATAGTGGGATAATCGTATTTGAATATTACAATTTTTTTATATTATTATATTTTTTTTTGAGCAAAGCGGATTGTTTCGAAATATTCTTGATCGAAAATAGAATCAAACATGACTTTCTGAATTTCAAATACTTGAAGAAATTATTAAAAATTCTACTTCACTTACTACATGCTTTCATCTTATTACGTGAAAATTACTTTTGCTTATATACGAGATGTGGCTATTAAATAACCGGACTGATTTTGTTGCCGCCTGCTTAGGGCCTCGGCAACAACAAGCAGGATGTGATATTAATCAGTGTACTCCCCCCCCCTTCCCACCTAATTTCAAGGTTGTACGACCCCCAGCACGACGAAACCTTTGTTCGAAGTTGACTGTCTACCTGAGCTCCGCCAGAATTGTGTTGAGTGTGAAAGTAGAACAGTTCGTCAACGCGAAGTTTCTTGTACTTAAGTTTTCGATCGGTTTAAAAAATTTAAGGAGGGAAGGGAAGTGATTGAAGGCGACTCGCGTCCTGGCCGTCCTCGCACATCGAAAACCGACGATAAGATCGAAAAAGTGAGTAAAATTATTCGAACAAATCGATGCCTGAGCATTCAAGCAATTGCTGACTTAGTGAAATTGATAATTAAACTTTTAGAAAAATTGTCAATGTAAATTTACACGCGTAAGAAAAAAAGTCCTGAAATGTGGATGAACGGCTACATTAAAGGGGATAACATCTGCCTTGAATAATTCGGTCAATAAAAAATGTTAGAGCATCAATCCGGTTATTTAATAGCCATACCTCGTATATACATATGTTAGTTATAAAGTAAACTCCGAGGTAAATTATTTAATAACAAGAATGTCTTGAGAGATTAACAAAAAAAATTGAATCGTATTCAAAGCAAATATTTTATTAAGCTTTGCCTGCGATTGCAGGAGCTAAGTGAAGTCACTTGAAGGATTTTAATTATTTCCAACTTTTTAATGGAATAGTTTATAGAGAGATGACGTTTCCAAGAAGAGCTTGTAGTCAATCTTCCACGCTAAATAGAGTTTTCATCAGAAAAAACCTTTCTCCTAGTTTCAATAACAGAAAAGTTCAGAAGGCAATATGGAACGTTGGGGTGAAAATCGAGCGCAAGTGAAAAGTCGTTAAAAAGCGACCGCTAAGAAAAGAAAATAATCTGCTTCGGGTGCAGATGCTGACTTCGTTCACGTAACGTTGAAATGGCTCAATAAACTCCAACATAAATCAAGCGAGCAAAATGCAGAGCAGCTATGTCTGTATGTCTTTGATGACAATGCTCTAATAGCTCAGAAATCGCAAAGGTTGTCAAGAACCTAATTTTATTTAAAAGTATTTTATTAAAAAGAAAAATTTGAATTGTTTTCATATCAATTAAGAAAGTGTCAACTCACATATTTCAAGACAACACAAACTTTAAAGATCCTTTCAAGTAGGTAAGTTGCAGATCATTTTTCTTAAACTGTATATGGACTATTTGCATAAAGTAACATAAGGAAGTTATTAGAAAATCTAAAAGAATAATAATTAGTATAAAAGAAATCGTAGCTTTGGGTATATTTGTTCACCACTGTAATAATAATAGAAGAACATCATAATGCTAGAAAATATTGAATCGAAAATACCGTAAAAGTTGATGCAAAAGTAAAAGTAACATATAAATATAAACATCTCTCAACTTAAGATAGTTTTGTTTATTTTAAAATTTTAAAAGCACGAAATTATGCAAAAAAATGAAAGGTAAATCATTTTTCCCATTTGAAAAGTTTCACTCACACTGGGGACGTTTCCGAATTCAGCTTCGTTTTTCATTTTTGGAACCATTGTCAGCATTGTCGAAAATTTTAAGTTGGGAAAAATTTCACCTTGCATTTTTTTCATAATACTCGCCAGATTTGACCCCCAGCGATTATTTCCTCTTTCCCCGACTCAAATTGTGGCTCGCTGGCAAGAGATTTTACTCAAATGAGGAGGTCGAGACGGAAACAAACGCCTATTTTGAAGGCCTTGACGCGTCACACTACCGGACCGGTATCGAGATGTTGGAAGACCGTTACAATAAATGCATTACTCTAGATGGAGATTATGTCGAAGAATAAAGCCAATTTTTCATTTAAAATATCGTTTTTTCATTGTCAGGCCGAAGACTTTTCAGCCCATGTAGTAAAGCTACTCAATTCGCAGTATCCTCTTCATCATGAGCAGAATGACCCAAAGTTATTTTTTCTATCACAGGCCTTGCCGATTCCGACATCTCAATAGATTGTGACAAATGAGGCCAAAAATCATTTTTTGCAATCTTTTCAGCAATTTGAATGCATATACCTCTTGCTGAATGATTCGCACTGTTTTGGGGAAGTGTAAAAGAAGATGAACATTAAAATTCATCTTTTCAGCCCCATACAATTTTTCAAAATTTACCACAGATTCTTGTAACAATTTTTCGCATTTCTCCAAATCATGCTCTGTTATACCAGATTTCAGTAATACCCCAATTGCTTCTACTAAAAGTGAAAAATGTTTCAGGTATTTTATGGGAAGTATTTCTATCAGACAAGGAACGGCGTAGTAAAGCAGAAATGATTTAAATTCAGTTTCCTTCCAACTTCGACGATCCGTTATTGCTCGCGCTAATCGAAGAATTTGTCGTGGTGTCTTCATTGCACTCAATCTCAAATTTCCCTTTAGGTTGTATACTTAATAATCCTTCTCCCATTTAATTTCTGACCTCCTTTTCTATTCTTTCCCTGTATAGGCCATCGTCTCTTCGATCTTCATTATTTGACGCGTTGTCCTCATCTATGGAGCACGGATAATACCAAGTCCCCCTTTTCTTTTCTTCTCCTTCCTTTGTTTAAGATTTTACATGCCTTCCTAGATTATAACAATGAGAGCATTCAAACTCTCCATTGAACTGAACGTTGTTCATCAACTTTGCTCTAGCCACTGTATCTGCACAACAGCATAGAGGAATAATTTTACTGTTCACAGTATTTCCCTCATCGCGTTGGTCCATGTTACTCCGTCGTTAGCCAAAACTTTAAAGTTCTCTCTCAAAGGTTTAAAGAGAGCATGCGTTAGTGGATGCTTCAGCCCAAACCATAATACAGCCAATTAAAGTTTTTTAATCTGAGTGATGCAGGAAGTTCATTCAACGATAAGAGAATTGGCCAACATGATTTGTGTGCAGATTTGAGAACCGCTGCACCATCCAGAAACAGACTGATGCTGAAATTAGAAGCTGATTTGAGAATTGTTTGTTTCAAGATTTTATATAGTTCACAATCGTAAATGTCTTAAAGGGTTTCTCTATCTGCCATTCTATATTCTTTACTTTCTTTCAACGCTGTATTAATTTCTGCAGTTTCTAAAAATCTTTTTAATTGTTCTTGTAAGTCAAACATTGCAAAGAAATAACCATCATCAATATTTCTTTTCCAGGAGTGATTCCATTTTTCACAGACTGCTTTACTTTCACGTAATGTCCCTTTCTGTAACGTTACAAGGTCTTTGCGATTCGAACACAAAGTAAAGTATGAATTCGTATTAAGAACAGAAGAAAAAATTTTGTCATTTTGTGCATCGAGCGAGGTAGATTATTTGGACCAATTAGTAGGTGAAGAACATCAAGCAAATTCTGAACGCCAGTTTTACTTACACCATTATAAGATGATAAAGTCTCTATAATTATAATTTCTTCGGCTAACATTACGTTACTGGTTGTTTAAGGTACTCATAGTCAAAGAGAGGAGTTTCATCGTCATCGCCATCATCTTCATCTTCATCTTCATCTTGATCTCCATCTTGGGTATTATTATCCTCTATTTCATCATTATTTGCAGTCTGTTCTTCTTCCCTTCTTTGGATCAATCCTTCATCGTCAGTGGTACTGCTCTCGTCACTTTCATTTTCATCTTCATGTTCTCGAGTACCTTCAACGTCTGATTTGGTTTTAATATCATCTCCCTCTGCCTCAGGAATCACGATTTCCGTTCCTAAGAAATTTTTACTTTCCATATTAACATTAATATTGGTCATCTGAAAAAAATGTAATAATTAGAATCGGAATTTCACTTCTATTTAAATAGGCATATTAAATAGATTTACATACATACGTATTATTCTCATGTTTTCATAGCTTCACTCCTTTTTTCATATCGTCTTCTCCTCTCGCACATGTGATCCGTATAAAGTGTTTTTCTTTAACTTCCTGAAAAATTTTATATAAATAAATAAATATATATATATATATATATTGTATAAAAAGGCCGAGCGCGAGCTTTTAGAGAGAGTCGTCGGCTGAGCAATCAGCCGTGTAGGTCGGATTGAAGTTAGCCTTCCTTCCTTAATGTGGTAGAGAGATTCGCACACATTCCTACACGACTGAGAATCTAAACCAAGGGCTACCTCACGTGCATAGG
This sequence comes from Melikaiella ostensackeni, assembly GCA_032362435.1. Lineage (NCBI taxonomy): Eukaryota > Metazoa > Arthropoda > Insecta > Hymenoptera > Cynipidae > Melikaiella > Melikaiella ostensackeni. The sequence goes on along the minus strand of JAUMHM010085578.1, from coordinate 5,532 downwards.
CACTTTATGCAGCTCCTAGCTAACCTGTCTGAGCAGTTCCCAAATAACGATCCTTAATATACGAGACTCTGCACGAAAGAAAGCAGTGCTCTCTTGATTTTCGGTACGAAATTTAAAAACTTGTATTCTTGAGCGTATCCCTCGATGACAAGAATCATTTTATGCGATTTATAATTGATTGTCAGATCATCTCTGATATTTAAGTGTAATAATCTATTACGGTGTCTAACGATTGTATTAAAACCAGAGTTAAAATAAACTCATATCGAAATTATTTTCATAAAAAGAAAATTGCTAGGCTAAAACTATGGCCCATGGGTATAGCATAGAAATCGAATGTTATATTGCTATAGTCTAAAAAGTCTTTAGAGGAAGCAGAGAGCATTAAAATGAAGACAATTTATTAAAAGAGATAGACAGTAGGAAAAACTGTGTGTTAGGTTATCATGTAACAAAAATACTTAATAAAAATGTTCGAAGAATAAACTCAGAAAAGGGGAAATAATATAATAAGAGAAAGAATTTAATTACACACAGTTAACTGTATTTTTACTATGTACACTTTACATTAATGTAAAATAAATGTAAGAACGAAAATTGTAAGAGAAAAAGAGAGTTTCTGTTCAATCGGGCGTGCCAACCCTAGACCCTTACTTGAATGGATAAAAGCTAAGATTCAAATTGATTGAATTGAGAACTAAATTGAATATTTCTTATTTGTAACATAAGTGTTAACAAATAAAAATCCAGGATCATACATTGCAAAGAGTTTTAATAAGGATTAAAAGTAGCAAATAGAGCTCGACGAGAGGACTATATAGAAAAAGATATATAAATCTTTATTTTATATTAAAAATCGCTAATTAGTATAAATAAATGATAAAATAAGTGTTTCAAATGGCGCCTTACGTGGGGCACGACGAAAATATAAGAAAAGAAGCTCTGTTTGAAAATTAACAGAATTGTAATAGAATAAACAAAGACTTGAAACCTCACAATATAGGATTGCAGAGAAAATAGCAGACAAAATGGACCAGCGACCTCAACACCAAATCAAAGAGACAAACATCACGCCAATAGAGGCGTAACAAGAGCAGAGTACGCTACGAAAATATATGCGGAGGCACAGGAACTCAATCCTCGGCCTACAGCCGAAGAGGTAATCTATAAAATAACAAGGCAATTTAGTGAAGAGATCAAATACGCCATCGTGGGACGAGGCATTACAGATTATGAACAGCTCATAGAATTGTTTGAATATTTGGACAATCTGACTAAAACACCTGCCACATACTCAGAAAATAAAGATTGGAAACCCAAGAAGTTTGAGAATGGAAGGAGAGACCACTTAGGGAGAACATCCCAACCGTCGTGGCGACCCGTAAACACCAACCAGAGATACCCATCTACCAATCAAGGAGAAGGCACACAGCAGAGCGAGCGGATTGGACCTCAGGGCGGAACGAAACCAATGACTGCTCTCAACAATGGAGCCGAAGCAATGGCGACGGAATGAATTGGAGAAACCAACCGTCACCAGCACCCACTCACCGAATTAGGAATTTAGAAATAGACACCAGCCAAGACCCCGATGAATCAATCCCTGAGACTCACACAACCAGTAAGGAGCAGGGAAACGCAAAGATGACACGCATTTAACGAACGAAGATCAACAAGGCGTGGCACCAGTAACAATCATCCGGACCCACATATCACAAAGGATGACACAATAAAACAGGAAATGGAGGAGAAAGTAAAAAAAAAGTAAAGAATTAACAGACCACGAAAAAGAAAAATTAAGCAAGCTTCTCTGTGCGTACCAAGATGTGTTTAGAGAGAGTACGGGTCTACTTACATCATATCAGCACGTGTTAAGGGTTAAGGACCATCACCCTTTCGTAGCAAGGAGCTATCCAATACCTATGACCTACAGGGAAAAGGCAGAACAAGAAATCCAAAGGATGTTAGATCTCAACATAATACAGAGATCAAACAGCCCGTATATTAGCCCAATAGTACCTGTGGCGCAAAAGGATGGCTCCATAAGACTCTGTCTAGATGCACGGAAATTGAATGAAATCCTAATAGAAGACTGAGATTGTCCTGAGACAGCGGAAGTGCTGTTTCAAAGGTGTAAGGGTACTAAAGTCATGTCAACCTTGGACATCACCATGAGCTTCTGGCAAGAACATGTGATATCGTTTGTAGACGACACACTGGTTATTTTAGAGTCCAATCAACAACACCTGGAGCCCCTTGAACAAATTCTGCAGAGACTGAGAGCACACAATCTCACATTAAACCTTACTAAGTCGCACTTCTTCAAACAAGAAACCAATTTCCTTGGGTTTACTATCACCACAAAAGGTAATAAACCAGACCCTGAGAAGGAACAAACAATCAAAAAATTTCCAGTGCCACAAAATATCAAACAATTAAGAGGCTTTCTGGGACTTGTGAACTTCGACTCTAAATTTAGCAATCAACACGCAGAAAAAACGGTACCGTTGCTCAAGTTAATCAAGAAGGGGGTTAAATGGCAGTGAGATGAAGAAAAATAGAATAGCTTCGAAGGAATTAAGGAACTATTTTGTAATTCTGTCCTGCTGTACTCTCCAGACCCTAAAAGAACCTGATACCGGAGACGGATGCGAGCGATTACGCACTGAGAGCGGTGCTGTATCAGCTAAATGAGCAAAAGGCTAGAGAGATCATAACTCTAGTCAGTAGGACTTTAAAGGGACCAGAATTAAACTACTTCACAACTGAAAAGGAATTACTAGCTCTTGTTTGGGCCCTTGAAAAGTTTCGCACTCACCTGCAGGGAGCCAACATCATAAAGCGCACAGACCACATGGCACTGACTTTCCTGAAAACGTGCCGATTCGTGAATGCTAGGCTGACTAGGTGGATAATGGCCATCCAGGATCATAACATTCAAATTGAGCAGGAAAAGTTGTCACGCCTCAAACAATATCAAGAGGCAGATCACAGAATAAACAAGATCATAAATCTGCTTGAGGCTCGAGAAGGAGGCTTGGAAGAGAAATTCGAGCTGCACAAAGGAATACTTCACTATAACGGAAAAGGAACAAGGAAGATTCATATTTCCACGGAGTTGGCAGAAACCATGGTAGCAGAATGCCACCTCCCTTTTGGCCACGGGGGCCTCACCGAATCCTCTGTGTACTAAAGGAGAGATTTTATCATCCTAGATTGGCAAGGATTACCAGGCATTTCATAGGCACCTGCGACTCTTGCCAGAGAGACAAAGTATCTACAACTGCTTCTCCGGCACTGCAAGAACCGGTTTTGCCAAGGAAACCGATGGAGCTTATTTAATAGACTTTTTTGGGCCGCTCACAACTACCAAATATGGGTATGCATATATCCTAGTCATCATGGATACTTTTTCAAAATTTACAAAGTTATACCCATTAAAATAGGCCACAACACAAGCGGCGATCAGGAGCTTGGAACGATTTATCGAAGTCGTGGGAAAACCTGAGAGGGTCCTGTCAGGCGGAAGTACTCAATTTACTAGTGTCAAATGTAGACAAGCCCTTGAAGAGAAGAACATTAAACTCACCCTCACGTCAATACGTCACCCACAGGCCAATATGGTCGAGAGGGTGAACAGAGAACTGGCACGACTATTCTGAACCCTCCTAGCGCCCGATCAGCATACAGAATGGCACTCACAGGTCAACTACATTGAAACAATCCTGAACGAGTCGTCCCACGAGACGATTGGTATGACACCCTATGAGGCAAGAAGGAATAAGAAACCCTTGAGATGGTGGGAGGAGTTCATGCCGCCGGAACGGGGAAGAAACCAAGAAAACCTACGAAGGCACATTATGATAATCAGAGATCGGATGAAATAAAAAAGAGAGAGGGGGATTCGAACGATAAACAAAAACAAGAAAGGTATGATTTTTGAGGTAGGAGAATAGGTGCTGGCACGTGCTTGCAATACATCGAATGTCGCTACGGGAGTCATGGCTAAATTTCTGTCATTATACGAAGGTCCCTATATTATAAAGATACAGATAGCCAACAACGTGTACGTTCTACAAAATTCAGTCAACGGCAAGGAGAGGGGACAATACCACGCAGTGGACCTCAGAAGATATGCCTGCAGGGGAGGACCCATGGAGGGGATAAGAGACCTTCCCGAGCCAAAGTAAAGCCGTGTAGGCGTCACTAGTCAACTAACCGTTAAAGCGAGAACATCACAATGCCCGAAGCCGCTTGCCAATACCAAACTACCGATATTTTCGAAAGTGTTGTCATCCAGTGCAGCTTAGAAGAAGGAAGTCCGGACAGTATACAAAGACACGCCATCGAGGGGAGGTTGATAACAACAAGAGCACGTCACATCAATAGAAGGAGGAGACCCCCAGCCGAAAGGAAGGAGAGGATAGTGGTACATGGCGTGGACCCATATAAAAGGAAGACACAGAGGAAAGATGCAGAAACCAGTGTAGATGAAGGACCAGTAAAGGCGAATCACCCCCTGGAACTGGACCAAAAACTCCAGAAGGAACAGGCAATCCTGATGCTGGGCATTACCAGAAACAAAATGCTTAAGAAGGAAGACCCAGCAGCCGAGAAAAATAAAGCAGGCAAAGAAAACTGAAAACCCAAAGACAGCAGCAACGCAGGGCGATTAAGCCGGCAACAAACTCTGTACGTGCAAGTGCTGGAGGGAGAAGGAAAGAGACACGGCTTGAAAAGAAAGTCACCTGCTCCACGACTTACCACCGGACAAATCAAGAAGATTATGGACAAGGCGAGGGCCAAAAAAGTAACCAAGACTATCGTTGGAAAGAAATGGAGCCCGACCTTGGACAAGGACATAGACCCTGTCCACTTCAGAGCCTGGTCACGTACGCAAACGTGGCCCATAGCAGCAGGATGACAACGAGTGGAACGGGACTACAGAGCGCAACCCAACAATAACAACCGCCTAGATTATCTATATTTGAAGTTCTAATGGGGACACTCGCGTTAGAGCTACGAATAGGGGGGCATTTGTGACATGAAAGTTACGCCAGTTCTCCCCCCCCCCCCCAATCGGCAACCAGCTCGTCAAGGGAGAATTTGACTCGCGTAGACTAGAGCCTACAGGGGCGATAGCGAGGCGCACTTTCGCAGCTTCCCACCCACACGTTCGGTGGGAGCACAGAAAAGAGCTCGCGAAGGGCTGCATAAAAAGGCCGAGCGCAAGCTTTTCGAGACAGTGTCTCCAGAACGTGGGATTTTTTGGCCCTCACCACTCTCCCATCTGGGAGCAATACATGCAAACGTAGCGTGTCGGTGAGTCGGTTCTGTTCCGCGTTGCGTAGACCAGCCTCGTGTGAAGCCGAAAATGCACGAACAGGAACGATTCTAACTACGAATTACCTGCCGAGCTACCTCGACTTCACGATTCGATGTCGGTGGCTATTAGGAGGTTTGAGTTGGTTTTTGTTTACAAAAATTGACAACTAAAAGAAAGACTTCAAATGCATATGTAATTAAATCTTG
>JAUMHM010085577.1:0-11505 GCA_032362435.1 Melikaiella ostensackeni | reverse complement strand
GGAGGGAGAGAGGGAGGGAGAGAGGGAGAGGGGGGGGCTCTAATTAGACGGCTTCTGAGGCAATTTATGATCATTTTTTATGAATTTATTAAAAACCTACATATTTTAAATTGTGTTCTAGGGTTACAAGACTTTTGCCCTGCATCAAAAAAGTACGATTTGATATGGAGTCAATGGGTCCTGGGTCATCTTCGTGATGAGGATCTAATGAGATTTCTGAAGAATTGTGTGTAAGTTTTTATACTTACTAAAAATCATATTGAGGGGGTAGAATTTAAATAGGTCAATATTCGATCTATTATCGGGAGCTTTGTACGTTCACTGACATTGAACAGCTTTATCAAAATTAGATGTTATTATTGTCGCACGAGCAACTAGGGAAAGGGTTGAGCCGTTCTCACAGCGACCCTATGCTTCGATCTATCTTCTGTATCCCTTGTGCTCACAACTATCTATCTGAAAGTAAGGGTAGTTTGGAAGTCTGTGAATAAGAAAGACCAGTGTCGCTGATTACGCCAGGGTAATAAGGCCTGACTAATTATTTGTAGTGGGTACATTGTCACTAGCAATCCTATGGGGATTGTGTCAGTGTAATGTTTCGAAATAATCAATGACTATTTCAGGTGTAGATGGTCTATTGTAACACAAAGAATAGTAAAAGGGTACAAAGAGTTAAAGTGGATAAAGAAGTTAAAAACGCGCGGGTGAGTCACAGATTCTCGTTAAATTAATAATATGTTTTTCATAACATTGTCATTTTAACAGAACTACTTTTTTATTCTTCTAATTTCTTAACATGAATTCCACTAACTTGACTTCTAGCAATAGACGTTTCTTTACAAAATGATATATATTTCTAATGAGGTCTGGCATCGCCGGATGAAAGCTCGAATTAATAAAGTTTCTTTAACAAACTACTGGAATTTGTATCAAAAACAGTCACTACATCGACAACCAGAATCTACCCACGCTAGTGGACAAACCCAACATCAATTCTGATTAATTCACAAGACTAAACACTGTTAGCGAAAATTCAGTTCCTGAAGGTGAATTTTAAATAACTTTTATTTGCTTGGTTTTATTAAATGGTACAGATAAGTATATTATTATTATGTGTCGAGCAGAATAATATTTTCAGTAAGCCCAGGAAAACTGGAAAGGGCAGTTAGATTCACCGAAATTCGGTGAGCTTAGACCAAACATTTTCTGTGTGCCTAGAAACTTCGTATAAGAATCGATTGAAACGAATGAGTTGATTCGTCTTAAGGAAATAGGTACCCCGGTTCGACCCAGAGACAGGGGGGCGTGAATTTTCTCAAAGGACAGAGTTTTATTTCGAAGAAAATTCCTATATTTAAATTAAATCTAAGTAATATTGATGTAATACTGAAGTAAATTTTGTCCAAAGACATTTTTAGAATTCTATTTCGAAGTAGTATTACTCGAAATTTCATTCAAGAATAATAAATTTTATTTAATAATGTGCTATTCATGGAATTTACTGAATTCTTATTTTAGTCGTTCGCATCAGTTATATCGAAAGACTCCGCAATTGAAGGTCCTGTGCTCAAAACTCGAAACCCAATGGAGATTAAGGCGTTCATTTTTGACAGAAAAATGATATTTTATGATCATATTTGTTCATCATATTTGGATAAAATCAATCAAATTTTATATAATGAGTGTATAGTTTGAAAGTCATTTAAAATTTACTTGCATGAATTTAATTTTTGCTCTCAATTTCAACTGTGTATTAATTTATGAAATATTTAATTTAAATGTGCAGTCTCAAAAACATAAAAATATTGAATATATTTTTTTTATATTGTGTCGTCATACAAATCAAGAATCAAATTCATGATTTTTAATTTGAAAGTATAATAGAAATAATATTTATTATAATGAATAGTATTTAAATAAAATTTGCTAGTACTTAATTACTTCAAACTTACAATCAATCAGTGTAAAATCATAATCAATTCTAATAGAATTGGTTATGTTGCTAAGAAAATGAAATTATTTGTGAAACATGTCTTTTTGATTTGGATGAAAGAAAAACGATTCAGGCCGGCTCACCCGGCTCGAGAAATCTGTGGGAATATAATATAATAAATCGAAGCCTACTTGCATGTTTTTCCTTCGGCACAGTAGACTAATAGTATTAGTGTTTTAATAACATTAATAGACATATATGATTATGTAATTGGATTATGAATAAGAAGGCACTACTCTATTGCTTCTAATCTACATTGAAAGTAATTGCGTGATGAATTTTGACAATGAATATTAAAATTCATTCTAATATTTAAATTCTTCATTCAATTTTATTTAATTGCAATCATATTCAGACTTTTATAAAATGAACCAGTTTTGATCTACAAGAATCTGCAGATATCTAGTTTTTGTCTGTGTATAATTTTTAACTACATACCGTAAATAATGACCTATTTCAATTATAAAAATTTGGATATCATAAAACTCAAAGGTGAGTGCTCTATAGAATTGAGTGACAGGATAATGATTTTTTCTTGTCTTATTTACTTAATAAATTTCCTCGATTAGTAAAGTATGATGCATTAGTAATTCATAATTCTCAATTAAATGAGTTATAACGCACTCACGCCTTTTCCTATCAAGAGCGAAAAAGATTAAAATTTTTGCTTATATATGAGAAAGGAAGTGTTTTATTGAAGATCTCATGTTGATCTTATTAAATGACGTACTACTTTGATTAATAACAATAATTCGACTTTAAAGATTTCAGAATGTTGATAGGACCTTTATCCATATCTTTAATTGATCAATTGGTCAGTAGAGTCTTTAGGTCCAGAGAAGTTCTGCAATCATTCATGTTGATAGAATGTTTAGAAAACAGCCTCGTGATTCTTTGCCAGGAAGCTGTAGCTTTAGAGTGGATTGTATGTTCTTACGTTGACTGGTGGTTGCTGATAGCCTCTCCTCCTTGCAAAGTGGGTTAGCTGGAACAGTAATGGAACGCCATTGTTGTGATGGCTCTAATAAAATATGAGTATTAAGTATACCTTGAATAGCACTCCCATGGTTCTGTCTTCCTGTTGTGTACAAGACTGAAAATTTGAAATATTCCATTTTCATTCTTTCTAGATTAATTTGTGTCATTTCTTAAATTCAGTGACGTCATTTATCAATGGTCCAAACCGTCTTTATTGTTCGTCTCATCTTTTCGACTTGTCTTTCTTTCTATTCATTACATATACACTAGTTACAAATAATTCCGCATTTCAGTATATTGTTCAGAATCCGTCAGAGAATTAGTCATAAATTTTGAGGGTGAATGATTTTAAGCCACTCTTATGGGTCCCCAAAGAAAACCCCATAAGTGATAAGAATGAAATAATTTGTTTGAATAATTTTACATTTATTTAAATAATGCGTGAATGTTCAGGTATATAGTTTACCTAAAAAAGGCAGGAGAAACATTTTATTTCATCAAATTTGCAACAGATTTTAATATTTTTAAGTACTAATTTATTTTCTAAGAATACTCGTAAAATTTAAATTGGTCAAACAATTTTGTTTTGTTTCAATATTGTATTTTTGCCATTTTTTGAAAGATGTAAGTGATATAAGATAAAATATTTATAGGTACTAGTTTGTTTCTTAACAAAATTCGGAACATCCTTCGGATAAATAATCAGGTTTTGTAGCATCATCGAAAGTATCAGAAGATTCAAGAGCTTTCACCATTTTCGCTCTTGACGCCAGGGGTACTTTTGAATCGAATAATGCTAGTGCTTCTATTTCTGGTTCCAAATACCATAAGTGACCGCTCAACTTTTTTACTGCTGCATGGGAAATGTCGAATCGATTTTTTCGGAATCGTAAAGCTTCAACGTATAATTCTACGATAAAAATGCAAACGTCTCGGCATGCTTGTTTCTCAAATATTGTTATCTGAAATTGATGTCGAAAAAGAAACATCTTAATGCAATAAACGGCCTTAGCCATCCATCTAGCATGATGTTATAGCTCCTGGAGATCGGAAATTCACTCCACGTGGTGGAGTACCACTAAAAAAAATCACAACTATCTCATGTAATTCCCTACAATCTTCCCTACATTGAGGGTTTTCAAACACTTCTTTGCAAAATCCGTGATACCTCCTGAAACATCTTTCAATGCTGTCTTAACTATTTTGTATTTTATCCCAGGCTGGTAATTTATGATATTAATTTTGGGTCATGCATTTCGAAAATTCTCGAATATTGCCAGCGTGTGTATCCATGTCACTCCAAACTTTTCTTCAAATGCACATCCTAATTTAATCTCGTGAATGTGGTGTCTGCAAATCAAATACAATAAATCTTTTTCTGAATTTTGTTCCAGCAAAATGCAAGCACCATCCAGTCGCCCTGTATTTGATGCACTTGAATCACAACAAAGATCTACAGCATCGTCTGTCAGGGTCCATTCTTCAAGTGATTTATATATATCATTGGCTTGATTTAGTCCTGTTCCAGAAGATAGCTCTGGAACGCGAAGAAGTTCTTCAGGTCCATTGCTTGTCACTATAATGGGTTGTCTATCAACATTTTCATTTTCGGTTAAGTCGGAAAGCAACTTTCCGTCGCAGTGTACAATTCACACTTCGAATTTGGAAACTGGAAATTCGGCTCAACTTTTTTCGCGCACTTTCCACGCAGAAGTTGACCACTTCGCTGAATCAATGATCGATTTATAACAAGATCATTGATATTATGAACTAATGCTTCAGCAGTTGCCATCAAAATATGCACTGCATTTCTGTCACTTACTTTACATTTGTCCAATGCTGAGGCCAGTTTCGAAGTAATAATCAATTCTTGCGCTCGCCTTTTTGGATCAGATGTACCCCCTAAAGTTTCCTGTGTAGCTATCGTTGCTATTGATGCATTTCCTCCACTATTTATACTTGAGGAAGATAAAACTTCAGCAAACTCGTCTGAAATTAAGGTATTGGAATTAATACATAGATCTATTTCAGTTTCAATGCATGAACCTCAATGGCCACAAGTATTTCAGAACAAAGATAGTTCAGCTTGAAGAAGGATAATAAATATTGAATTGTTATTCAAAACTGTTTGTCTTCCTCTATCGTCATCAATTCTGTGCACTTGCATGAGTAACATCAAATAGGCCATCTAAACGCGCAGAAAACCATTCTACCTTCTCCATCTGTGTTGAATTTTTCCTTATGCGACTTTTGTGAAGTTTGTTCCCTTCTTGAAATAAAATGTTATGTTTTGATACGCAATGTTGTTGTTCCTGTGTTGATATTCCTGCTCTTCGCTAAAAAGTTAATGTTTCCTTAAGTACCAAACGAGCACTTTCTCGGAGTTGTTTTCGCATTGATCGAGTATTAAGAAGCAAGACACCTAAAACTTGTCTATTAGATGGCAGCTTGTGACCGATAATTTCATTGATGCAACTTCCAACCAAATATAAATCTTCTCGAAGCTCTATTTTGAATGATATTAATAATGAACTGTTTATTTTTTCAATTATTAAAGCCACTTTAATCACTCAATCACATTACAGTAACACAATTTAACTATACTTGTCACTGGAGAGTCTAAGTAGAAGCAGTCCTTGAACATTGTGTTCCCTTTGAAATCGCCAGAAGGCAAATTTTGGCAAAAGTGGCAACATCGCATCCTACTCAGGTACTGAAATGAACGTCAGATGACGATATCCCTTTGAGTAAAGCTTTATTTATTGTCCCTCTGTCTATTGTCCAATCCCATCGGGTTAAACGGATTACTTGAATGTTTAGAAGTTGAAGCCAATATTTATGGCGGCAATCACGAGTATAACTCTGAACCCTCTAAATCTTGAAGGAACGTGACTATAACGCTGCAGCGCAGCTAAAGGGATAACGTCAGATTTGTCCGGTACCAATTTTAAATCTGAAGGAGAAAATATTTTAAATTGCATGAAAAATTAAGAGCGTTCCTGCAAAACATAAATAACTCATATCAATTAAATCTATGGAAAAAATTTAAAGAACGCATTTCGTCCTCTTTATCGATAAAAAATACATAAAATCAATCAAATAAAATAAATTTTTAATACAATTTTCATTCTATTAAACATTTAAGAGTATTCTTAGAAAACAAAGTAGTACCTACAAATATTTCAATTTTTCGAAAAATGTCAAAAATAAAATATTTAAACAAAACAGGATCGTTCAAACAATTCAAATTTGTTTAAACATTCACGAGTATTCTTAGAAAACAAATTAGTACTTAAAAATATTAAAATCTGTCGAAAATTTGGTGAGATAGAATGTTTCTTCTGCTTTTTTTAGGTAAACTATATACTTGAACAAAAACGCATTATTTAAATAATTGTGGAATTATTTAATTGTTATCGTTGATTAAAAATCTCGTAACGTTTATAAAATACGTTCATTTCGCGACTTACCTGAAAAGGGCAAATGTTTGAACAAATTAAAATTGTCTAAACAATTGAAAATTAGTTAATAGATGACTAGGTATTCTTAAATTACGATCATTTATGCAGTCTCAATGTAATTTTAATGTAACAATCTAGTTAATTTTGTTTCAGTGAACACTGCGAATTAGTTCGCATTACTGTCATTGAAATGTGATAGTCTTAATAAGTTCAATCCTTTGGTTAATTTTTTGTTCGTCTAAACTCTGTGCAGTTCAACTTCGGTTCAATCAACGTACAAAACACTACCGTAGCTTCTCGCTGCTTGTTGACTTTATCTACGGAACAAATATTTAATTTTCTGTCCTTCTTCATTAAAATTTTTCGTCGTCATCGATGAAAATGTAGAAATTATATAGCTTTCTCACAATATTCAGAACAGATGTTTAATAAAAACGCTTTTTGAGATGCTGCCAGTACCCTACTGACTCCTAGACTCGGATATGATGATCCGTCTGGATAGTAACATCCCAGTACAAGATACAGTCTTCGTTTTCTAAAACGGGCACTGGTATGTATCTATAGAACGATATCCATTCTGTTGAGAATCCTAGGTTTAGAGCAAGTTGTTGATGTATAATGTCCGCTACATCATTATGTCTGTGCGTGTACTGTTTCTAAGCTCACTGTCCAGATGTACGTGTTACGGTTGAAACATTTAAAACGTGAAACTGGTCACACAAGGTTGGGTTTTTTGGATTAAAGTAAGATGAAGGCACACCATCAAATCCATCAAAATAAGGTAGGGTGAGGTTCCCTTAGTATGTATAATTTCAGTCAAAATATTACACATATGCGGAAAAGTTGAGTCACAATGAGAAACATTAAATTTGTGAGTAGTGACAAACAAGAACGTCCAGTAAATTTTGCACATCTCGTTCTCGACAATTGACTCAATCTCTTTGGGAGCGCTCGGCAGGGCAGGGTCGTGGTCAACGCCATATGAGCAACAAAGATGATAATAAAGCTTTCTTAGGGCCGCATTGTTTCTGTGGAGATACTTCGTTCCCGCGTGAGTGGGACTCCAGGATTAAGTGTACCATACGTGCTCAGAATGTGCATGACAGACTCTGCACCTGTCGTTGGAAACTTCTTGATGTAAGATACAGCTACAGTATAACAAGGTGGAAGTGACATCGACCTTATATGCGAAAATAAAACTTTCTGTGTCTGAATTAAGTCCAGATGATTTAAGGAAAGCAAACGTTAACTCCATCGACAAGGACTAATCCTTTACATTTCTGTGAAATTTTCCGTGCATCATCGTCTTGTCGTGGAGCTGTTCGAGGAAGTTGTTAACCTCTGCTTTCTTCACTCGGGTTTTTAGCAGTGAGGCATCTCGATGGAGTAATGCACTTTTCTCATTTCTGATGTTGAGATCCAGGCCAAGGGTCTCGGCTGCCTGCTCCGCGGCTTTGTAAGGGAACGCTCCTTTGCTAATAATTGGTGGTTCTTAACCATTTTCAGGAGAGGATCTGTTTCATTTGCCACGATCTTAGCTGCACCCAAGATAATTAGGTCATAAGGACACTGGATATTGAGAAGTCCGCGCCAGCCTTCACGGCATGGGATGTATAAGCGCGGAACGGGCGAGTTGATATTCAAGGTCTTCTACGTACGCATGATGTTACGTGTGGCGATATGGAGGGCCGTGAGCTCGTGCCTCGTCCATGGAACCACCCCAAATAAATAGAATAGAATCAAGACGGCAAGCATGTTAGTTGCGGATATCTTGTTCAACGCTGACAGATTGGAGGCGCTTGTACCTGCTTCGCAGAGCCTCCTTCACTAATGTTATATCCTGAATGCGGCTCTCTTGCACGCTTAGGTATAGGTAGGTCTCTCCAGCGCCAAGATGTCTAATAGCACTCCTATCCATGAGCTCAGGGTCACTGCAAACGCTAGCAAGTCGTCTTCGCTTCAGATTAATCTTGGCATACATGTCCAATCCAAAGTTCATACTAATTTCTGGTGTGTACCCCTCGACGATCTTTAGATCATCCTTGAAATGTTGTGTTCCTGAAGCATAGTTCTTCAAGTCATCCGTATAAAATATATGAGTGACCTTATGCTCGCGATTATAAACCTCGCTGCAGAGGTACCGATGAGAATTGCGCAGTGCGAGAAATAGTGGCACAAGTGTGATGCAAAAGATGAGGGGGCTCATGATGTCGCCTTTAAAGACACCTCTCTGGTCCAATTAACCGAACAATCCTATCGTTAAGGGTGGCTGTAAAGATCTTATGCAGTGTGTTCAGGCAAGGTATTGGTCTGTATTTCCTTGGGTTGGACAAGTTGCCTTTCTTCCAGAGGAGTACAGTTCGTCATAATCCAAACCACTGCGGGATGGGCGTCTCCGAATTTAAATATGAGGTGAAGATCCTTGCTAGATGTTGGTGTGTAGAAATAAACTTCTTTCACTAGAAGTTCTCGATACCATCTGGTACGGTAGCAGAGAAGTTCTTCCTGCCCCTTAGTGCTTTCTTCACCTTTCCGTCAGTGATTGGTGGGCGTTGCCCCTCGGACGTTGCACAGTGGGGCAAAATGACGAAATAATGTTCAAAATACGATTCCGGCTACAATTTTTAACCGATTAAAATTTTTTTTTTTTAAATTAAAGCTATGCAAAAATTGTAACATTTAAGATATTGTTACTATAATAACACGCAAGTCATTCAAAATTATCAATATTAGTGTTCAATCAATAAATAAACATTCGCGAAACATAACCTAATAGTTCATTATAAATTAATAAATTGTTATCAACAATTGTATTGTTATAAACAATGTTAGAGAATTTTTTAGTGGTCTTGGATATTTATTAAGCGATTTTCGTTTTTAATCCAATTCAAAGTAACATAAAAATATATGAAGACAAAAAGAAATATATATTTCTTATTGTTATAAACAAAGGTCATAAACAAATGCGCAGTTTGAGAAATTTTTGAGTGTTTGAGGTACTTTTTTTAAAAAAGTGCTTTGTTTGACTTGGGAGTGATGTTGCAATAAACTATGTTGCAATTTCATGACAATTTTGTGATTGTTATAAGCAAATTTTATAATCAAATGCGCAGTTTGAGACTGAAACTGCTATTCACTGGTTGTCACCCACTTTTGTTATTCCTTTAAGTAGCCGATTTAAGCAGCTCGTGTTGACAGGCTTTTAACCGTGGTGTTTTAAAAAATATTCTTCTTATTTTTGTCTGTCGTTCACTGAATTCTTCCATTTTTGTGTTTTCTGTTCCAATTAGTTTTTAGGTTTTGTTTTCGTTCTGTTTTGTATTCTTTCATTAGTAAGTATTTTTTTGGTTAACTCCTAAAATGGGTGACGTTGAAGTCAAAAACAAAATCCTCTCGGATATATTCATAGGTAGTCAAAGGTCAGGCGAGGGGATCAGTGTTGGACCTTTAACAAATTTTATCAAAGAGAAATTTAAATTGAAGGAATATGAAGTTGAATTGGTTGAAGAAAAGCTTCTTCGACACTCCATTCCCGCTTTCAAGGAAAAAAGAATCACCTCTCTTTATAAAAAAAAAGTGTATGAAAGCAAACATCAAAATTGCTTGCTTTCCCCTTCTGTGGTCAATTCTGAGCACCAAAAATGTGGAAGACGTTCGAAGAGTAATTTTGAAGATTGTTCGATTTCGACTAACAAGAGGAAGATCGTGTCCATTCGATAAACCTACTCAGAAACATAAATTCAAGTCGCATTTATTGCGTCCATTTACTGCTAATGAATTTTAAGCTCTAATGGAAGATGCTAAACTTTCCAAGCATCAATTTGAGTGTATTCGTCTGCAAATGAAGACAAATAATGCGGACATATTGAAGCCGTTTAAAAAACTCTCCACAGCAAGACAAGAATGCTGTCCTCCAGAAGCAGCCATACATGTTACGGAAAAACGGGTTAGGATTGATTTACAAGATTTGTTGCATCATACAGCATCACGTTTGCTTCAAATTCCTAAAATTATGTCTTCGAATAATTTTCTTATCACCCCTAGAAGTGTAGTTCATTTAAGGATGATAACTGAATGGAGTTATGATGGAGCCTCTAGACAGAGTCAATATTAACGAAAATTCGATGAAGACGGCATATCCGATGAGAGCATATTTATGGTATCCATCGTACCCCCATGCTTGAATATCTAATCTCCGCTCGAATCATCTGAAACATTTTCTCTCGAATCTTCGGTACGTTGGAACAATCTTCGGCCAGGTTCCGTCAGGTATTGTCGTCCGTTAATGTTCAAATACACAAAGAAAACAGCCGATAAAACTAGATTCGAATTCAATTCAATAAAAAAAAGAAATTTCTGCACTGTTACCAACAGTGGCTGAAATCAGTAATTGCAAATTTTTTGTACATCAGAAAACGGTTTTAATAATGGTTGATGAGAAAGTGTGCCAGGCAGTTTCTGAAACACTATCAGCTGCATCCTGCTTTATATGTAAAGCAAATATGTTAGAAATAAACGATTTGACAAATGTTCAGAAAAGACCTGTGCAGCCAGAAAATTACGAATTTGGAATTTCTCCACTCCACGCATGTATATGCTTTATGGAGTGTCTTCTGCATATAGCGTATCGTGAAGATTTCAAGGAATGCTGGACGACTCTATAGGATAAAGAAAAAAAGCTGATGGCTGAAAGAAAGAAGGCTATTCAAGAAAAGTTTAGAGCAAAAATGGGGTCAATTGTTGATCGTCCGAAGCAAGGCAGTGGCACATCCAATGATGGAAACACTTTTCGCAGATTCTTTCAAAATCCAAAGCTGACAGCAAAAATCACAGGCATGAATCTCCAGCTTACATAGAATTTTAATATCATATTTCAGGTTTTAAATTGTGAAAAGGATGTCCATCCAGATGAGTTTGACTTGTAATGTTTGAAGACTGACAAACTGTATGTCAAATTACAAATGGTTTTACATGCCTTCGCCAGTGCATAAGATCCTGTTGCATAGTGGGGACATCATTTGATCAGCCCTTCTTCCTGTTTGTCAGCTGACTAAAGAAGCGTAAGAAGCACGA
>JAUMHM010085576.1:0-11508 GCA_032362435.1 Melikaiella ostensackeni | reverse complement strand
AAAGAGTGTACCAAAGGCCAATCCAATAGATTCATTCTTTCGAAAGTTATCGTGCTCACAGACAGACATACAGACAGGCAGACAGGCAGACAGACATACAGACAGACAGACAGGCATCAAGACAGACAGACAGACATACAGACCGACAGACAGGCAGACAGGCATAAAGACAGACAGACAGACATACAGACAGGCAGGCATAAAGCTGAGAATCTGCGTGGGCCAGCAATTCTAGGAATCCTTAAACCGGGGTTTGAGTGTAGATTGGTTCTAAATCAAACCACATCAAATAGAGCATTTTCTACATTTCAAACTTTATTTCCACTTCTCGCGGCTATTTTTTCTGAAAGTATTCTTAACAATTATTACTTATGTGGTATGCCTGGATTCGTAAACGTATAAGGTAGAAGGGATCTTTCAAGATAATTGAAAAGGAAATAAATCTTTAAAGATCAACTGGGATTGAAAATTTAACTGATTTTTTCAATCTTGTTTTTTTATTTACTCGTAATAATATAACGAGGCTAATGCAGTCTATTAAAATTGAATTAATTAATATCGTACCAAATCTTGATTTTTCTCAGCTGTGTCTAATCTCAAACGATAGGAAGGTCGCGCAAGGCCAAAAACCGTCCGCTTGACGAACTACCCCCCGCCGCAAGAATATGAATCTTGCAGTTTGAAAATATACGATAGGACTTTCGAAATTCTGTGAAGAAGATATGTACATGATACGGATTGTAAAAGCAGATTATCATATTATCATCGACAATGTGCTCCATTGTGCACCGTGCACTGGGTGGGGAATCCTCTTCGAAGAGGGGGCGACTAGAAGGGGGAACGGCTGTTGTAGAAGGAAGGAAGAAGCAACGAGCGTATATACTCTTCTCTCGAGCACGCGATTCGAGACTCGCGAGAGACCTCGTGCGCGTCATGTTCTGTTCTGCAATGAAAATAAGATCACATGGATTTATATTTTTCGGTTTTACGAAATTCGAATGATCCGAATTAATTACGTAAGAAATTTTAATCACTAACGTTGTTCGAATTCGCCGCTTCTCTCAACGGAAATACAAAAATTAAGAAATTTAAAAAGTGACGAAGAGAATGTTGAGGGAGTTTCTGCGAGATTTTCAGCGTGTGAGACGATTTCTTGAATTTCATATGAATCCCGCGAAGTGTCGGCCGCGCGCGAGCACGACCTCTTCTGTGAAATCCAATTACTCACTACTGTGCGCCATCTAGAGAGCTTGGCAGGTGGCAGCTAACAGCTGCCGTATATACTTTATAGTCTACATCAGATATTGACGCGCTTCAGACGATTTCGGGAATCGACAACCACAGTCCTCCTGTACTCGGTCAGTCGGGTCGGTCAGCGGTGCAGTGTTTTTGGAAATTCGGAGTGTAACCGTTTCGCGGGATTTTATCCGATTTTGCTGATAAACGAGACTGGTTATTTTAGTGATACAGGTGCAGTAAGTGATAGCAAGAATGAATGTCGTCGAATCCGAAAACGTGCTCGGACTCCGGCCAGGTGCCCTCGTGGTGATCCTGGGATCTCTTGTACTTGGAGGACTTTTTTTCACATTGGGATACATCTTTATCAAACTCGGTCAACGAAACAAGAATGCTGATTCCACCGAAGGTAAGGAACAATTGCATCAAATCAAAATTTTAAAAGTGATAATTTCTCGAATTTTGTTTTTTATATCTTCCAATACATGTAGTGTTCACACAAACTTATATCGGTAATAATAATAAAAAAGGAAATGCATTTTACTTAGGAGTTTTGGATTCAAGCTCTAACCTCAAAATTTAATCTTTTCATTTTACTCAACAAATATTAGAATTTGTTATTTTTTCGCTACGCAGCAGCACTGCTTTTTGAAAAATGTATAGTTTTAATACTTTTTGTGTAAAAAGTGTAGAATCGCAAGTTGAAATGTTCAGGTTAAAATTTCAACTTATTTTCTGAAGATCAAGACCGCAATCAAGATCCTTTTGTGACACGATGTCTTTTGTTTTATTTACTTATCTTTTATTCATTTATTCCTTATTTTCATTATGTTTCTGGAACTTGTATCGAAAGATATTTTATAGGCACAACTGTCTGCCAAAATACCGTTTTTTTGTTGTTGACAAAAATGAACATCTCTTTCGCCAAAAGTATACGGCTGATTTTGAAGGGAAATTTTATGTAATGTTAGATATTAAAAAAATATAGTAATTAAGTCGAAGATGCCAACTGATAATTTTGATATTGAAAAAATATCCCAAGGACACGCGATCAACACGTGGTTTTTAACGAACACGCGTTCACTTTCGCCGGTTAACGGTTTTCCGAGCGTTGCGCTTGCGTTGCCATGAAAGATACGACTTGATAGATTGCTTACCTCAAAATGACATTCAGTGATGTTATATAGAAGGTCCTTGAACCCTTATCATTCCTTCGCATCATGATTTTTTTCAATTTGGAATCTTATCAGATTATAGAACATTTGAACTTTTATATTTGCATATTTTTCAAATTTGCAAGCGTTTAACGTCTTATAGCATTTTCCACTGGTTTCACTTTTGTTACACTTAGTGTAGCTTTTACACCAATCACGAATCTCCTTTTCGGCAATCTAACCTCAAAAAAGAACATTTCTACACCGGATTTGCGAAAGACGTCTATTTCGTTGGCTTCTGCTACACGTCATGGAGCTCTTGTAGCAAAATCAATGGTCATTGGTCCGTTGCAAATCTGGTGTAGGAGTCAGATTTTTCGAGGTTA
Source organism: Melikaiella ostensackeni (assembly GCA_032362435.1). Classification (NCBI taxonomy): domain Eukaryota; kingdom Metazoa; phylum Arthropoda; class Insecta; order Hymenoptera; family Cynipidae; genus Melikaiella; species Melikaiella ostensackeni. The sequence goes on along the minus strand of JAUMHM010085576.1, from coordinate 8,732 downwards.
GATTGCTGAAAAGGAGGTTCGGGATTGATGGAGAAGCTACACTAAGTATAAGAAATGTGTAACCAGTAGAAAATGCTATAAAATAGGTACTTCTGAAAAAAGCAGACTAATTTAAGTATGTGTGCTTAGAATTTCTGAGCTCAGGAGTTAAATCCAGACCCGAAATTTATACATTCAACTTTAACACTTTTAAGGGCATGTAAACTATGAAAAAAAAACATAAAGCAAGAAAGCTGGTTGTTGATTAACTTAATAAATTTTATTTTTTCGCCAGCTTTTTTTTATCACTTATTACCAAATTTAACAAAATTATGAGGTATTGTTGAATATCGGCTAATTTTGTCTGGAAGAAAATTCCCTACGACTGCATTATATCCATGCCTCAAATCATTAAAAAATTATTCATCATCGACCATTTTTGACAAATCGCCGTATTTGCCAACTACTCTCAAAAATTGGAATATGATAAAGTCGTAGAGACTCTTTTCACCGTCAGAATGAGCCTTAATTAAAATCGCATAATAATTTTTTTTTGTTTGGCAAGAAAATAGCTTGGCTAAAAATAAAAGTCATCAACACTAGATCTGCTGGACCATTTTTGACCACTTTTTAAATTTCTGTTTATTATTATTTTCCGTGTGTAGTAAAATAAATGATTTTTTCTTTGCGATGCACAAACATATTATGTCGGTAATTGTACAAAGCCAGTAAATATATTGCATATTAAATATTAAAAATAAAATCAATAAATATAAAGATAATTAGTGCCGGATACAAATATATCCGTCATGAATTCTAGTGTCAAATAGACCATTTTTGTATGTGTTGAATTCCCATGATAAACAAACTTTTTTCTGGTAAATAATAGTGTATTGCTGTCATTAATAACATTGCAATTCTTGAAAGTATATACGCATAAATATTTTTGTCTAATACTTGTCAAAGTTCAAAGCTATATTTTCCGTAGTGAAAATGTCGGAATTGAATCAATATTTTCTCAATAATTAAAACTCGTATCAACTTCGTTTTTGCCCCAAATTTTCGTTATTTAAAAAAAATTCGAGGAAAAAGTTAAGGATTGTTTTTATCCAGATTATATTCACTTTCGATTTTTTTGGTGAGAAAATTAATTTGGAATACAAAAACATTCAAGGCAAGAAGTGAAGTCCATCGCAGTTGTAATGTTTTAGAAATCAATTTTTAAATTCCGAAATTTTGCTCCGTGAAAAGGTTCTCTGAGAAGGTATTGTAAACAAACTTGAAATGTCATTTAAAAAAAATATATATTATTAATTACTCGGGAAGTAGTTTTTTTTTTACTTTTTTTCAGAATAGTTTAGAGACAATATGAAACAATACCTTGGTAAATTTTTTGTATTTAATAATGTATGAAATATACATCTGGACCAATTTGATATGCGAATGGGCAAAAACATTTTTAATTCGATTTTTAATTTTTTTTTACGCATCAGTATTATCTATAACAAATATTTGTTCCATCTACAAATAAAAGAATGAAGAACATATCTCATTCAAGATAAGACACAAGTGAAGAAAAAAAATTTCCTAATTAATAATTGTTTAATGAGTCGTTTGTCTGTGTTATTTTAATTTCTTAGCAGCTTAAGCGTTTATAACGGCTTCGAAAATATGTACTGCATATAACTTATTTTAAGTCCTAGTGTAATTCTTATAATTTTCTGGTACTGGCATACGTAAAAGTTCGAATCCAATAAGAAACTAGAAATTTAATTAGCTGCAAACGCTCTATTAAGAGCCTTACGCGAGTAGCGTTGAAGTAAGCCACAAAACTCGAGTGAGAACAATGGATCGAACAAATTGCGTGACATTTTCATAGAAAAAAGTAGGTCATGAAAATTCCATACGGAAGACGTGGTCTTCACTAAGCATACGTCAGCTGAAACTGGGTTGGGGTTATAACACGCGGTAGAATTCGTAAATTTACATCTAAGTAGAATTTTCCCAAGTAACTTGTTGACATGTAAATAGCTGCACAACTGCGGTTTAGATTTCGATAAGAATAGTACAAACTAAATTTGCGAACCTGCGACAATATAATATTCCGTGAGAACGTTAAATTATGGTGTCTGTATAATTTTATAATTATTTATGCTCGTTTTTCAGGTCACATAAAAACCGAGGAGTTGGATTTTAATGTTGATGAACTGATAGCGTTTTATCTTTGAGTTGTGATTCAGTGATACCTGCTCAATTTTGCACAACAGATAAAGTTCTTTAACTTATAGTTCTATAATAGTCCATTGTCAGTAAAAAAAGGGTACATTGAAAAGAAAATGTATCTAAATTTTATGTGGAAGAAATGATTTATTAATATTATTCAAAAATTTATTATATTAAACTATATGTAAAAAATTGTTTATTCGTCTTGCTTTTCCAACGAATAGCGCTGGCGCGGCGGGACGGACAGATCCCCCTTCCCTTTTTCAGCTCCGCCAAACAAGTTTGCTAGGTTTTTGTTATTCGTCCTAAAAAGCTGGACGGCTAACCACGATTAAAAAGTCAATGTAATTTGTATTCGATACTTTGGGATAATTATATATCTGAAAGTATATTTCATTTGCATTTTTTGCGAAAAGATGCTCTTGGCTTGTACCATTACTTTTTAATTTAATTTATGTTGTGAATTGATATTTCTCATAGAAGAGCCATTTTATTGAATGTTCATTTTCGAAATACCTGCTTGGCATAATAGTTGAAAGAAACAAATTTCGTAAAACTAGCACAAGGTGATAAGGAAGGAAGGAGAGGGATAACCTTCTTTTCTGTTTGATAAAAACGATTTCTCCGGCTTCTTTGGAAGTTGCGCCGGAGTTGTGAAATAGCCTTTGAAAAATTGATGTTGAAACTCATATAGGAAGAAAGGTACATAAATAAATAGCAGGGTTGCTAAAGAGCTTTGAAAATCTGGAAAACCGGGAAAAGGTATAACAATTTTAAGAAATGCTCTGGAGAAGCTACAAAAGACATAGCCTTTTTTAAAAGGTTCTGCAAAATCTGAAGTTTTGTAAATTTCCCGTACCTCTTTTGCCAACACGTGCACACAATTTACATACTTTAAAACCACTAATCCTGAAACAGATTCAAATTGCAAACATTCCAAATAGAATTTCTCATTGAAGCTTCATAAGTTAGACAGATTTTAATGAATAGCGTTTGAAATTGAACAATTTTTAACTGTGCAAATTATCCAACATTCTAAAATCTGATTTCAAACTGCTAGCCATAAAAGTTAAAAAAATTATATTTCAAAGTTCGAAATCCGAATAATTTCAATTTTCAATTCAAACATAATGCTAAAAGTTAACTGGACTATTTCAAGTCTGAAATCTTTCAAATTAAATAACTTGAATTGAAAGCGTTTGAAATTGCAGTTTTTGATTAAAGTATTTTCAGTTGAAAGCGATATATATAGGATGTTTTTTTCATCTTGAGACATCGAAATATCTGAAGAAATTCGCATCCAACGAAAAAATGTCCGTAATAAAAACTTTTTATTTTCGAGGGGGAAAAGCGACTCCGCAAAAATTTACCCCACACCCCACCCCCTTGGGGCGGTAGGGGGATAACTTTGAAATTTCGAATGGGAACCTATATTTTTTATTGCAGATTCAGATTTTCCATTAAAAAATACGTAATTTTTATTCGAAAAGATTTTTCGATTCGCTCAAACCGAGGTTTGTTTATCGGGGGTGGAATGTGGCCGCAACTCCTGCATTCCAAATCCTATACCCGTCGCTATTCAAAGATAAATAAAAAATTCTGGGGAAATTAATTTAAGTTATTTATATATTTTTTTGTTTTGTTTAAACAAAAAGGAGAAATGAGAATCTTTGTTCTACTTTCGTTTGGAAGCGCATTCCTTGAATAGTCAACAATGTAATTTTTTGCAAATGCATCGTCATCTGACGCGAATCGAAAAAAAATTTTCGGATAAAGCTTACGTATTTTTAAATTGAAAATCTGAATCTGCAATAAAAAATATAGGTTCCCATTTGAAATTTTAAAGCCCCCCCCCCTACCGCCCCCAGGGGGTGGGGTGTGGGGTAAATTTTCGCGGAATCGCTTTTCGCCCTCGAAAATAAAAAGTTTTTATCACGGACATTTTTTTCGTTAGATGCGTATTTCTTGAGATATTTCGATGTCTCAAGATAAAAAACACCCTGTGTATATATTACGGCATAAAAATAGAACAATTATTTGAAATATTTTTTGTTTTGTTTGATAATATATTTCAGCCACTAGGGCTTAAAAAAATGCAGACCTTAGTTTTGAAATTTAAAATTCATTGAAACTTGAATTGGAATTTAAAAATGGGGTAAAACATTAATTTCTTTATCTTGGAAAATAATTCAAATTACAGTTTAATTGGTTTAATTTTATGTGATTATTCTTCTTTAGTGCCATTTTTCTTCCCCTGAAAGTCCCTGATTTTTCTGCAGTGCGTCTGCTGTAAGTGTGAGGTCTGTGAATAATCTAGAAAAGGTCATAAATTTTGAAATTGAAGAAGATACTTTAATTGAATTAATTAAAATACTGTATATTCTGTAGCAGTCTTGTTTAACGACAAAAAGGGAGCGATTACAAAACATAATTTTTTTTTGCGTTTTCGCATGCTTTGTCATTTATTTTATGAGAAAAGGTGAAAAAATTATGTCTCCGGGCGTTTCCTGCTATTTTAAGCGGAACCCGTTCGTCACAAGTCGCTTCACATTGAGACGGTTATCGTTCCCTTCGCCATGGCAGTGAATTCTTGCAGATAGTGTAAAGACAACTCCGTTCGATGCAGGGACTTTCCGAAAATCCTCGCATGCATCTGGGTTATAAGTAAACGCCGGGAGTATTTTTGTATCCTGTAAGTGAACGGACGTGTAGCTGTATGAACACGTGTACTTTTCTAGCGAGATACACGTGTACGCTGCATAAAAACATAGACTGCGGCACCGCCACATATGTAACCACTACAATCATTCAAAGATTTTATTTTAACTTTTTTTTTACAGAAATAATTAAACATTATTAGACAATAAATTCTATTTTCGTTTTATTTCAGGAGAAAACAGCTAAAAAAGAATTCCAATTTAAATAAAAGAGAGAGATACTATAGATAGAGAGGGGGGATGGTCTGGAAAGAGCTGATAATCCATTACGTAATTTAAGAACAGCCCCAGCAGAGGGACTCTACATTCTACAATAGAGCATTCGACCGACCTTTGGGGAAATAACATTGCCCGTACACCCCTATAGTTTGCACGTGTTGTTGGAGGTGTTTATAATTGTTTGTATTTTTTCGAGTTTCAGAGTGAGTATTTCATAAAGTTGTTAGGAAATGTAAAGATCTCATACATAAAAAAAATTGAAAAGAATCGAAAATTTCTATCCGTATGCTCGGTAAGATAAAGATTTTACTGAAAATGCCGTGAAGTTTTTTTTTTTTATACACATTTGAACTGCGAACTATCTGCAGAATTACAAAATTTGTGTGAAATCCGGTGAAATCATCGACCTTTTGTGACATTACATTTCTTCCACTTTGATGTAAATCACTGGCAGATCTCTGCAAACATTTATGAAGAATTATATTTTGCTACGACAAATTACAAAAATGTACGACTCCAAAAATTCTACGAAAGTTTAAGATTTGTTACTTCCGCGTATAACGAATACTCCATGTTCGAAATGCATTCAAAATTCGTGAAATTTTGCATACAAATTCCTAAAAAATGTTGTACAAATTTGTAAAATTTGTCTTAAAAGTCATATAGAATTATTTGCATCAGTATTGTAATCTTGCGAAAAGCAGGAATATTACTTAAGGTTATTACTAATCATAACTAATAGAAAACAATTAATGATACTATGAAGTTATACTATAACCTATCACACAGAATCAGAAAAGTACAATTATAATCTTCTGGCACTTCACTTTTATACCACAAAACCAGCATCATAAAATGTATTGGCTTCCAAACTTGTATATGTTTTTATTTGATGCGTGATGTAAAAACTGTGGATAGAATGAAATATGCCACTATCGTACGCGCTTCTGTAAATATATCCATTATAGTGATCGCTAGCACTACTATTTTCAGTAAAATTTTTATCTTGCAGAGCATGCGGATCAAAATTTTGTATTTTTACATTTTTTTTATGTATCAGGTCTTTGCAACTCCCGACAACTTTGCGAAATACACACTCTGCATTTGGAAAAAACATAAAGAAGTATGAAAACCTAAAACTTCACATACAAAATACTATGTAATTCCCACAAAGGTTCGTCATCTCAGATTTTTATGGCTTTAATAAGAATACTCTGTAAGAGAAGTTCTCTGGCGCATTACGCAATGCGTACGCTCCACACTGTAAAAAACTTTTCAAACAAATTTCCAAAATTCGTGCGCCAGCTAATAACCCTGTTTTTTCCTGATTTTTTCTAATGAATAAATACGGTAGGACAAATTTCCGAATGTTAGGATTCTTAGCTGGCGCTCGATTTTCGAAAATTTTTCCTGATATATAATTATGGTAGGAAAAATTTCAGAATGTTAGGATTTTTAGCTGGCGCACGATTTTCGTACATTTTTCCTGATACGTAATTATTAATTATGATAGGACAAATTTCCGAATGATAGGTTTTTTAGCTGGCGCACGATTTTTGGAAATTTTTCCTAATTCATAATTATGGTACGAAAAATTTCCAAATGTTAGGATTTTTAGCTGGCACACGATTTTCGGAAATTTTTCCCAATACGTGGTGTAGAAAAAATTTCCGAACGTTAGGGTTTTAAGCTGGACCAGTATTTCCGAAAAAATCCCTATCTAACATATTTCTAACCTAACCTAACGCATCCTAATCCCTAACAACTAAGCCTCTCGGCTATCGAAGCGCTTGAGTCTCTCTTCCAGATTCTTCGCTAAGACTTTTTGCTATACTTTGGCAGAGTAGGGTGAGAAATATTAGTAATTCTTTTCTTTTCAAAATTCTTGATGGTAGGTGGGTTTTAAAACTTGTATTTGTCAATTCTTAACTGAATTTATTTGAAAAAAATATATTCCTAACATACTTGGCCGAAGTTAGAAACTCGTTATTAATTACATAGCTAAAAAATCTACACATAATATTAAGAAAAGATGTAAATATGAAGGGTCGCCGGGTAAAAGGGCGCTAGTGCCAAATTTCAGAAATTGGTTTTATTGGCTTATAGTAATTGTTTTGATTTAACTCATGTCCCTGTAGAAGATTATGGTCCAGTTCAATTTAGAAGTGGGTCAAAATCCATGTTTGGTAATTTTTTTGAAAAAGTGATTACTTCTTTTCGCCTGTTCTTTTCACGATTCAATATAGCTACGTAATAGCTCGAAAGTAATTTTTTTAAAATGAAAAGATAAAAAAATTATCCGGCTCTTTGTGTGTCCGTATTTTTGTTATTGGGGGTGCGTGGCACCTTTGGCAAGGCTTTTCTTGGAGGTGGTTGCTTCTTTCAAGATGTTCCTTTTACGGATTGATAGAGCTAAGTAATAGCTTAAAAGTACTCTTTTGATTGTTTTTTTAAATTAAAAAATAAAAAAGTTATGCAAATCCTTCTGAATAAAAATCGGCGTTTTTTGTGAGGCACCGTCCCTTTGACAAAAGATTTCTCGGAGATGGTTTTCTTTTAGGAGGTTCCTTTCATGGTTCGGTAAATCTAAGTTAGCTCGATAGTTCTTTTTTGTTTCAAAAAATAATTGAAGGCGTTAAAGTTACACAGTTTTTTGTGTCTCCTGTAAAATTTGCGTTTTGGTTCTTACGCCCTTTTGCCCGGCGACCCTTCATATGAACCTGGATGGCTTGATCGAATTTGCAGCTTTCATGATTTTAAAACTGATGCACATTTAAAAATATTTTGAGCAGAAAATTCTATATCAGAAACAATTTAAGTAGAAAGCTAAAAATCTACAGTAAAATTGTTACTATAACTCACATAAATAAGGATTATTTTTTTCTAAGGTGGATGAGTAAAAATTTTACTGCGAATAGTTTTCTTCTAGAAATTAGTAGAAATTATTTCTAAAACAATTGAAGACGATTTTGCACTATTTTATTAAGAAAAATTTAGAGAGTGTAGTTAAATATTCAAATATTAATTCTTAATATCCATCTTTACTAATATATTCTTTGAACACGTATTATTGGTTGATTTATTACCGAATTTATTACTAACTTAATACTCCAACTTCATGTACCCTAGCAGCCTACCTAATAGGTACACTATTTATTACCTGAAAGGCAAATCAGACCTTTCAATATACTTATGTAGAATTTATTTCAAGAAAATCTAAGGCAGTATTATATTTTCATTTAAGATAGTATCTGATAGTATCCTTTTAAACTGCAAACGTCCCTAAACCTGAATGAACATTGCCTCCCAGGGTGCCTTTGGGTCTTACGCCTTAAGTCTAGTAGAAGCCGGTACTCAAAAGTAAATAGGAAATATCAGATTTTGTAAGAAAAATATATAATATTTCGTAATCGGAGTAGAAATACTGCCAAAAAGTTCTGTAATAATTCTGATTTTGTGAGAGGAATTTCCGAATCCATATAAGAAATATTTCATGATAATGTGGAAAAATATCAAGTTTTAAAAGGTTGATTTAGAACCAATCTGTTCAGATTATTCAATTTTTCAAGTGAAAAAGGTGAAAATCCGAACGAA
>JAUMHM010085575.1:0-11508 GCA_032362435.1 Melikaiella ostensackeni | reverse complement strand
AATTCGTAGCCGATTCGTCCTATGCGAGTTTTTATTTTTCTTGAATCTTCACAATTTGTAATTTAATGCACGATTCAAAGAAACTGAACCCACAGTAAGAATGGCTGTTGGGTATCGTTTGAAGCATCTGGATATGGGTCAAATTGATATAGACTTTTTATTTATCTCTAGTTTATTTGATTTCTTCCTGTATTCTTTCTAATATCAATTAAAGCCTTCAAAAAGTTTTTAAAATCTACGAGGAGTGAATGATATTAAAAGTTCCGTTTCGTTTTAAACGCATTTTTATGCAGCCTAGAACATCTTCCAAATTCATTATTTAGCTGACCTCAAAAGTTGTTACTACTGTAATTGTCCCACAACAAATATGTCAATTGTGTAATTTACGTGAAAAGGAGGACCTCCTACATATTCTCACAAAATGTCTAATTTATTCGTTCATTAGAGATCACAATTCGCGTAATTTACATACGATTAACGGAGACAATCTACATCTCTTATTATCAAATGCTGATCCAGCGACTCTCCGCACAATATATAACTTTATGAATACGTTTTTGAAAATAAGGGCGTTCTCCTTATTTGAATAATCACAGACAAATGTAGTGCTTGACCAGTAAGAGTCAAATTTTCTCGTACATATACCACTTATTTTCAGTCATATATATACATATTTTACTTCGTTTATAGCGGCTCTCTCTCTTGCCATAGAAATTTTTTATTCTTAAAGGCAATAAAAATACATACATACATACATACATACATACATACATACATATATACATACATATATACATATTTCTCATGAGATTAAATCAGGAAACTCAATGATTCCTCGAATACTGAGACCCAAATTCATATAAAAATGTACAACTCATTTGTGCTTTCCTCTTTCAGAATTCGGAAACTTTATCTTTCTTATCAGGAATCTTTTTAATTTCTATTTTGAACTTTCTCATCTCATGAAATATTTAGTCTTTTTGATAAATTTAGAATCAAGAATTTTGGTAATTGTTTTTCTTTCGATAATTTTATTTTCTGAGACTTTATACATTTTTATGAACGTTTTATTCGAAGAAGGATGAGCATTGAACATTTAAGTGCATTATAAAAACGAGTTTTTAACAGGGACCCGACCGAAACTTTCGTTTCATTTCGTTACTGTCAGTTAAACCAAATGATATTGATCCAATCATCAATGTGTTTCAGATTTTATCCAATTTCACGCGAATCTAGAGATAGAAGATCAGAGTTCAGCAAAAATAATTTTTTTTTTTTTATCAATAACGAAATGGAATGAAGTTTCGGTCGGGTCCCTAGTTACAATTGCAAGGTCATCTTCTCAGAAACTTAGTGAGTAATTTCATATTTCCTGAACCCTCTTTTATCATTCAGAAATAATGGGCAAGAATCTTGAGGAAGAAGTCATAAAATTATCATGAATCTGAACAGTCATTAATCGTTTAATATGAATAATGATCTCTGGAATCTTCAACGGACTTTGATTTTGGTTTCCAGGTTTTGTATATCTTTCGCTATGCAAGATAGAAAATAAATAAGCGCCTGCATTAAAATAAAATATTATTCTGTGTTTCCTCACAGTCAAAAGAATCTTATTCATGAAAAAATCGGACCTTGAACTCAACGTTTCTCCATAGTCTAGTGTAGCGCTGACTTTTATAAGCATCAGAAAATTCAGCAACTCCACCAACTGCAACACCCAATGTTATGTAAAGCTATAAAAATTACAGAAAAAAGTTACAATTGTTTATGCAATTATAAATTTTACGAATAGTCCATTTTTTAGCAGATTTATTTACTGTAAGCGCAGATATTTCAAACCTTAATACTTTTATTTTTGGGAAAAGATGTATATATAAAGATAGGCCGTTTCTATTAATCACGAAAATTCGTGATTAATAGCCAATTCAACTATCTGGGCTATTTATCACGAAATTTCCGTATAAATAGACGATTCAATACTCTATAAATATCTCGGAGTTCTCACCTAGTTATTAATACGGAAAATTTTATTTCATGTAAAAATGGTATTTTTATGAATTTCATTAACCCTTGTGTGCACACCCGAGTACCCGTGTACCCACCACGGTATATTTTTGCTTGTAACTGGAATAAAAATAAGAATTCCTTTCCGGGCCTCCAGATCATCTCCATTTGGTTCAATTGTAAGCTAATCGTGCATATAAGTCATTCAAGATTTTTTTTTCGTAAAAATAATCGACTTTGAAATATACCTTCTTGGTGGACACACCCGGGGTACAAGGGTACCCACCATAGAAAAAAATTAATTTTGAGTGTATTATAATTTTTTTATCAACATATTTGACTTATTCACGTAAAATGGGTTGAGTAATGATGGGATACATGAAATTAAAGATGATAAAAACCTTTATTTTTCACATTCTTAACACCACCAAAAAAGACGATTTGCACTGACTACAACGATGTCGCAGGCTGATGCAACGCGTTCTCTTCTCTTTTTAAACGAGCTACAGTATGTATATTGTTTTGAAAATGCCTCTGGCACTCACTTCTTATGTTAATTTATTGAAATAAATGACAAGGAAAAGATTTGAATCGCATAAATATTTAAAAACTTGAAAAAAAGAGAGGTGGGTACACGGGTACCCTAGATGTGCGGACAACGTGGGTAAAGTTGGGTGTGCACACAAGCGTTAAAGTTGAAACGTTGAATATTCTGGTTTGAATTAAATTAAGTAAAAAAGCAAAATGTTTAATGAAAAGAACACAAAATGTCAATAAAGAGAAATGCGACACAAAAAAAGTACATTTCTTGTGTTCTTTTTATTATAAATTAGTTTTCTAGAAATTTGCTATTCATCGCGAAATTTCGGTGAAAATAGCCAATTCAACTACCTAGGCTATTTATTACGAAATTTCGTGATTGATAGCCCAGATTGTTGAATCGGCTATTTTTACCGAAATTTCGTGATGAAAAGCCCAGATTGTTGAATCGGCTATTAGTCACGAAATTTCGTGATGAATAGCTCTCAACGTTGAATCGTCCATTTGTACCAAAATTTTGGAATGAATAGCTATGAACAATCGGGAAAAATCGCTGGAGTCAAATAAATTCACTTTTCTTTCTACTTTGCGCATGCTTTGCAACCTTTGCATGTTGTGACAGGTGGGAGGTTACGTTTCATCTATAATTTCGTTCCTTCGTTCCTTTCGCGTTACTTACCTATGATACTAAAGGCCTTTTCATACCGTTGGAAAGGGGTAGGGGTTTGAACCACATTATCTCTGTGACGAGTAACAGGGACGCTTTCCCGCCCCCCACGAGACGTTGGAAAGGGGTAGGGCTTTGAACAACATCATTTCTGTGACCAGTCACAGAGGTGCCTTTCCGCCCCCCGAGAGACGTTGGAAAGGAGTAGGGGTTTTTTCGATCTTTTTGAAATATTCAGATCATTGTCCATGATCTCTGATCGTAAAACACTCTCATCAGTCGATTGTTCTGAGTCGTCAGACTCATCTGCAATCATATAATTTTGTTTTAAAACAGTTTATTACTACTGCTCATTGTTTTCTTTTTGGAGCGTAATTACAAAAAAATATTCCGTTTCTCTCATATTTCACATAGCCGAATAACCTAACTAGGTTAATTTAATGACACTTACTGCTTGGAGTAACTGATGACTGATCCTCGAATTCCATTTTAATTTAAAATTTTTATGTAAATAAACACTAATAAAGTACTAATGAACCACTAATAAAGCAAAAAATCAATTGTGTAAATTCCGCAAGCGTGTACAGCCGTTTGACAGCCGGTTAACAGTTCGCCGGTCCCGTATCTTTTCTTGAGTTCTTCCCGTTCCCGTCTTCTTGATAAAGTATTTTAAACTGCGACGTCAGATAGCAAAATGTCTGCACGTCGAGGGCCAAGAAATACGACCAATAGCATAAGACGAAACATTTTTTAAATAATTTACAAGAAATATATATCTCTTTTCGATCCTAAGTATATTTGGATATTATTTTTCAAAAGCTATCTATTTAAATAATAAAATCGTTACGAAAGATGAACTCACCTCTATTCGGACAAGAAAGGTCCGTTTGGCGACGCTAAAAGGTACGGACGTAAAAGGCCAGAGTTTGAATTTGAAATTTTGACTTGCATTTGCTTTAAATTCACTAAGACTGAGCAGTAAATTACATATTTACGCTATTCGCTAATATTTCTCTACTATTCAGTCCAGCAAGTAGATTTCAAGTTAATGTAAGTCAAAATCTTACAATTCAAACTCTGAACTTTTGCGTCCGTAGCTTTCAGCGCCGCCAAACGGATCTTACCGACTCGAATAACTGTCACAAATGTAAAGGCCTTTTTATACCTCTGCTTGCCGGCAATTTCACACAGCCTACCTGCAGAGTTCCATAAGAGTGAAAGAGACAGACCATTCTCCATCTCTTTCACTCTTGTGGATTTTCCGCAGACAGGCTGCCTGCCACTACCAGCAAGCGGAGTATGAAAAGGCCTCTTGTATCATAGGTAAGTAACGCGAAAGGAACGAGGGAACGAAATTATTGACAAAACATAACCTCCTACCTGTCACAACATGCAAAGGGTGCAAAGCATGTGCAAAAGTAAAAACAAAAGTGAATTTATTTGACTCCAGTGATATTTCTTAATTGTTCACAGCTGTTAATTTCAAAATTTCGGTACAAATAGCCGACTCAACGTTCTGAGCTATTAATCACAAAATTCGTGATTAATAGCCGATTCAACGATCTGGGCTATTATTCACGAAATTTCGTGATTAATAGACACTGCCATAAAGATATTTACGTACGTTCCCTGCTGTGTAGCGAAGTTATGTAAAATATCTTTGGATTAGTTGGTCTCCGATTTGTTGACCGTTCACAAATTGAGCAGCAGCAGGATTGTTTCTCACTACCAGTGGGGGTGGGACTCCAATTTCGTCTCTTTCATCATGTTGCACTTGATCCAATCTTCCTGCCATGCATATGTTATGAAGGACAGCGCAGGCAATGATAATACTTCCTGCTTTTTGTGGACTATACCTTAACTCTCTTTCACCTATTATGCATCAAAAAATAGTTCTAGAAATGCGATTTACTCTTTCGATAGAACTCCTTGCTGCTTTCTGTTCCTCGTAACGTGCTTCAGGACTTCCAGGTTCAGCATCAACAACTTGTAACATCATCCAGGGCTCTTGAACATATCCGGAATCCACAATTACCCACGTTAACTCATCCACTGCAAGAGCAGGAAGTAAAGAATAAATAATGTAAATATGAAATTCAGAGAAAAACGACACGAAAACTTTGTGCACTACTATGCATGAATGCTTTCCTTTGTACGACCCAGCACTGGAAATTCCAACATTATTTCCGACACTGGACAATTCCCGACACTGAAAAAATTCTTTCAATAAATAAACAAAATATTTCATTTGTTTATTACATTCTCATAAAAGTAATAGATTTGTGTAAAATTTGACCCCCCTCCCCCCTACGTTTTTGTCAAATGTCAACGTTCTGAGACCCCCTGAACCCGAAAGACAGGTTTTTACGAATATGTTCACCGGACTGTATGTATGTTTGTACTATACCTGTATGTATGACGCCTGTCTGTGAATAGAAATGCAAAAAGTTGGAGCATTTTCAAAATTTTTGAGACCATTTTCTTCAAGATTTTGAAATTATATGTACTGCTATTCGTAGTACTCAGAAAGTCGAACAATTCATCCTGATGATTTTTTTCTATAAAAAAAAATTATGAGAGTTATAGCATTTTCAACATTCTAAAAAAGAAACGAAAATGAAAATTTCAAGCCAAACAATCCGCAAAATGATTTAATGTCTAGTGGAGAAAAGCGTTGCTTTTCAACAGCCCTACAAGATTATCATATCAACTTTTTGAATTTTCTTAAAAAATCGAAAATTCAAATTTTGAGCCAAATAACGCGAGATTTGAAAAAAAGTCAAGATATAAGAATTGTTGCTTTTACGAAGACCCATAAGCTTCCCTATGAACATTCTTTGGTAGGAGGCATAGTTTGTTTTTTAAGTATGGAAAATGATATTGGAATACTTCAATTTTAATTTTTGAGCTAAACGAGGCGAGATAAGAAAAAAAGTCAGAAGAGTAGAATTTGTGCTTTTCAAAAGTCAAATAAAATTGCCGCTAACATTTCTCTATAGAACCAATCGTAAATCATCAAGATAATTTTTTAATCGTCTTTTTAATTATTTATTTGTATATATTATGCGGTGAGCTCAGAAAATTAAGCGCGAATATTATGATGAGAATGTATTCCTTAAGGCCGATAGAGCCTTAAGTAAATAAATTTCCTCCTTCATTTGAAATCAAAATCAACTTTAGTAATTTGTACACAAAGAACATATAACACCGATCACGAAGCGCGACGACCAAATCGAGCGCCCTAGGCGCGCTCAAACTTGCGAGCGTAGCGCGCGATGAGAATGTGCCCGCGAGGCGGGCAGATTTTTTTAGTTAAAGGAAACTGAGTAATTGCCGTCAATATAAAATATCCGACACTGTGAAATTGCCGACCGCAAAAAATTCCCAACTTTATTAATTGCAGAATCTAAGCGATTAAAAAAATTGTTTCATTAACAAAGTCATTTCTTGAAAAGGAGTCTCAGTAGTGTTTTGGTCAAAGTGAAACTAAATACGCGAAACGGGCCTATTACATGTCTTCTACTGAATTCTGTAGTAAAAAGTATAATCATAATGTATAAATATTCTTGAAATTAATTACAATATTCGAGGATTGTCGAATAGGGATCTAACTAATTTTTTAATCTCCACTGACATCAGAGGCTAAAAAATCTAAAATGCTATAAATTCTGCGTAAATCTACACAGAAAACTGATAATGAGCTTGATCACATGAAGTGACAATAATTTCATAAAATTAAAAAATAAAGTCGAGGGGTTCACAACCCGATCGATCGAGTGTACACCTGCTTCTGACTCCAAAATACTTCAGGATATTTCAATGGCTTCAGAAGATTTCACTGGTTTTAGGAGAATTCAAGAGAATTCCAGTGATTTCAAGTGGCTTCATGTGAATTCAAATGACTTTAGATGTTTTAAGAGATTTCGAGAGAATTCAAATGACTCCAGATATTTTAGGAGGCACCAGTGACTTCTGTTGATCTTGAAGGATTTCATAAAATTTTCGAATAATTCACTAACCTCAGGGGACTTCACTGAATTTACGAGGCTTCATTAATTTTATAAAGTGTCTATTCGTCTCACTACTCACTATGGTTGGTCGGAAAAAAGATTGAGTGCCAGAAACTTTTTCAGGCTCAAAAAATGAATGATAGTTTGCAAAGCTGTTTAAAATTATTTTACTTATTTGAGCCTTATTAAAATGAGATTTTGTCCTACAAAAACTAAAAATATTGAAATCTTGCTAGATTTTTGAAAATTGGGCATATTGCTTAGACAACGAAAACAAAATAATATCAGCGATTTTTGCGAAACTCTGAAATTTACGAATTTTTGAATCTTTATTTAATGCACGGTCTGGCCATTTTATTTGCTAAAATCTTCTCAATTTTTTTCAGGTACATTTTGAGTGCGAGAAAGTTTGTATATGCTCAAAAATCTTTTACGATAATTTTGAAGCTTTTAAAAATTCTTCTAGTTTCTTGAGGTACAGAGAAATTGGATTTTGTCCTAAAAAAAAAAAATAAAAATATCGCAACCTTACAACATTTTCGAAAAATGGGCATATCATGTAGTATTGGTATCTGAAATACAGCAATACGCCAACTGGTAGCCAAATGCATTACTAAAATAACGGCGTCGTTTTACGTCGTCAATTGTATTTTATAAGAAAAATATTTATCTTATAAATATTTCATTCAGTTTAAGGCATGAATTATTGAACGTGATGAATTATTAACGTTATTATAGAACACAACTTAAAATTACGTTAGGTCCCGTATACCACTCATGTGTATTATTTTAAGTAAAATTACATTTATTTTCTACCTAATTATGGTGTATTTATGTGAATATTGTGCTAAAATACACTTACAAATAGAAAATTTTCCATTTTTCAAAGATGATGTGTCCAATGTATGCATAGTAAAAGCTAGAAGGAAACCACTTTCTTACGTTATGAGAACCAAAATACAGCATGCATCATTATGTCTGATCCATGTAATCATATTTCTTATTGTTTGTTGATTCTAATTGCTTCAAATAACCAAAAACAAACCATTCTTCATGAAAACAATTCACTGGATGAAGATCTTATCAAATTATAATTGACATTTATCTTAAACTTATAACATGTCCAACGTGCACAATTTTTTCTCTTTTTCTTAAAATATCTATTCTAACTATTTTTGCGGATGCTGAATTTCATTTCTTCGAAATAATTGCAAAATAAATTAAAAACCCTTCGCATCGCTTGTATTAGAGGTAATGTGAATTCAAATTACCTCAAGCGACTTCAAGTGACTTCAGGAATTTCTAAAGAATTCATTGACTTCAGGAGAATTCAAGTGACTTCATGTGAATTCAAATGACTTCAGATATTTTAGGAGATTTCAAGAGAATTCAACTGACTTCAAGTGAATTCAAGTGACTTCAGATATTTTAGGAGATTTCAAGAGAATTCAACTGACTTCAAGTGAATTCAAGTGACTTCAGATATTCCAGGAAATTTCAGATATTTCAGAAGATTTCATTACAAGTGTACACCTGACTTCACAAATCGTCAACCCACCGAATCAAGATTCACGGTGCGAATCGACGTCAAAACTAAATGAAAAAAGTAGAATTAGATTCTAAATGTCCATTCAAGAAGAAAGAAATCTGCCATGAAGGACGAAATGCGAAAGAGAAAAAATCGCTATCGGGAATTATTATCTGTAACATAAATGATTTTGAACACTAAAAGTGGAATATCTCAGTTAATTTATGAAATATCATGACCAAATTTGGTGGGCACATAGAACCCACTAAAGTACGAAAGTTCTGGAAATTTGGAAAATATGAATTAAAAATTGAAGAAATGAGCTATAATCTAATTTAAAAAGAAATAATCTTTTAACAAAAAGTTGTCTGCGCGTTATAATTTTATTTCAATGATGATAAAACTTCGACAATCACATCCCATTACACGATTTTACATATTAATCAGGACGAAATGAATTCGCAATTGCATCCGTTGAGAAAAGAAGAGATAAAAGCGCAATTTTTGAAATGCAAACCAAGGTACGTCTCACATGCTTTTACTGTATGAACTCAAACTTTTTTTCTTGAAATATGTCATCAGATTCAAAAATTAGTTTTAATGATATTAAAATACATTGATTTATATTGAGAATTTTTCATTTTTTAGGCATTTTCACTCATTTTGCAACGATTTTTAACATACAGACTTACCTGCAGCCAAAACCAATCGAAAAATTTCGATGAATCTTTGTATAAATGTAGTGAATAAAGTGAACCTATTCCACTTTTTCAGGAGAAAGTGATCCACAAATATTCAGCAGAGTTAGGTTTGAATTTATAGAAAAAAATGGACAATTTTCAAAATATGCAGACACAATCCTATCATCGACTAAGTTAGGCTGATTTTTTACCAGATTCTTGGAGAAATTTATTCACAATAATTATTCTATAAGTTTGAATGATATTAACTGAAATTTGGAGAAATCCGTTTACCACAAAATTTAAAAAAAAGTCTTAAGAAAAACTCGAGTGTAGGTTACAAATTTATTCCAATGTTGCTAGAAAAATTCATTACTGTATGTGGATTTGTTATTATTGCGGAAAGAATAAATTAAATCCCACCAAAAATACTACGTGTGAAAAAATTCCTCCAAGTACATGACTATTAATACTTTATTTTATCATATTAAAGGCAATAAAAGTTGTGATCTTGAGAAATCAAAAAATAAAGCCAAGTACTAAAAGGAGAAATTTTTTAAATAGAAGTGTTTTTTAATAAAAAGAGTTATTTCAATGAATTCAATGATTCACTGAACTAATTCCTTTTATTAAAAAATACTTCTATATATAAATTTTCTGCTATTCGTACTTCGCCTTACTTTTTGCTTTCACAACTTTGACTACCTTTAACATAAATAAATAAAGTATGAATAGTCATGTACTTGGCGGAATTTTTTCACGCATAATGTTTTTGGTGGTGAGGTTTTGGTGAAAGAGGTTAAAATTGGGTAAAAATTTCCTGTAGTATTGAAAGTTTTCTATATAGTTCTAAAGTCAAATTTTTTGTTGTCAACAATTTTTTTGTCAATTTTTATTGAAAATCAACTTTTACACTCACAAGTAGTAACCCTACGGAACTGTCACACAACGATTTTGATGAGACTTTTTACACTTGTAGAACTGAGAAGAATAATCGACACGTTTTTTTTTATATCGGCAACGATGCGCTCCGAAGGACGAAAACCACAAAGGTTAGGAATGGTTTTCACATTTCAGAGGTATAATCAACTGATTGAAAGATGTCCAAAGTTTGAATTCATTGAAGGAGATTGACTGCAATCAAATACGAAGAAAGTCTAGAGCGAAATTAAAACTTTTTAATGCGAAAGATCGCATTAGTTTGAATGCGATTAAAATACCTTCGAAACTTTCTGATATAAAAATGTGTTCTAATGTGAAGAATCGCATGAAAAGTTCCTGAATCATCTACAAGTGATGCGAGTTAAAAGAATTTAATGTAAAAGAAAAAAAAGAAAGCAGAATTAAATCGCATTAAAATATTATTACTTTAGAAAAGGGATTTAATTTCACATTTTTCGCAGAGTAATCTTCAAAGGAATGCAGGCCTAGATTCATAAGGTGGGATTTCGGGAAAAATCCCGGTGGGCCGGAACTTTTCAAAGCAATTTGGTCCCGTTTTCAGGTTAGAACGTTATAAATAATTGAATGTGCACTAAAATTGACATATTTGCGGCTGCATATTTCGGCAACTATTGGACCGAAAAATTTCGAAAAAACGTACATTGTTTTTCAGGACACTTGCTCCGGGAAAACCTCGATTTATGTGCCTCCCATTCACGTCCTTCCGAAAATTTCAGCCGACTCACACTCGTGGATGAGGGGTTTCGAGGGGCAGGAAAAGAGGCGCGGCGAACTGGACGCAATCATGCAGTGCCGTAAACACAAAGCGAGCAGTGTCCCAAGCGGATAATTTCATCAGTTCGCTTTCATTTTATCAGTTATGCGTTAGAAAAATGTCGAAGAAAAACAAGAAGAAACATTTAACGTTCGAAGAATACGAGCTTGTGAACAAAGTGAAATCAAGTGCCTCAAAACAGTCTATTTTACAGAAATATGGTATCTATAAGAAAGCGTACAAGGATGTGATAGCTTGCGAATCTCAGTTAAGGAATAAGGTTAAAAGTGATCAATATTTGAAGAAGAAATCGTCAAAGATAACTTTTATTAAGACTCAATCGCTGTTTAAAAATCTAT
>JAUMHM010085574.1:0-11510 GCA_032362435.1 Melikaiella ostensackeni | reverse complement strand
ATAGCAAATTTTATTTTTTAATGAACATCTATATGCCAACAGATTCAGTTTGAGTCATCCCTGAAGAAAATCTGGACCAAAAGAAAAGCTTCCAGCCTAGTGGTCTAAAAAAAAAATTTCCAAATTTCCTAATTGTTGTTAGTTTTTAACCACTGATAACAAAAAAACAAGACTGTAATGGAGCATATTCAATCTTTATCGCCATTCTTCATGCCAAGAACTTCAATTTGAGCTTTTCCCGAAGTTAATCGGACTAAATTTTTTTAATAATTTTGCTTTTATCAATAGAAGATGTTGATGGTGATGGTTTATTCTTAGTCACAAGACTATTATTATTTTATACGTGATTTCGTTACAGTCATAGGTATTAAGGCTCAGTTTGCCTTAGCAATTTTTTAGTCACAGGATACCGGAAGCCCCGAAATAATTTTGTTTATCAATAGTAGGTGGAAATGGGGGAGGAGGTGGCCTATTTTTAGTCACAAAACTTTGTTTTTTTTTTTTTAGAGAAGTTTCCCTCTTTGTGGAAACTTGAGATACTCAGTTTGAGTGCTAGGTTAATTTTCGAGTAGCCGGCATGGCCAGATTTTTTTCTTTTTTAGTGTAGTTTGTATTTTCTTGGAATCTCTCGAACTGCTCATTTTGAGAACTAGGGGAATTTTTGAATAGCCGGCATGGACAGAAGTTTTGTTTAGGATATTTGAGAGAAATTTCCCTTTTCTTGGCAACTCTCGAAATACTAAATTTGAGTATTAGGGCAATTTTTTAATAGCCGGCATAGCCTGCAATTTTTGAGGATATTTGATAGGAGTTCTTTGGAATCTCTCGAAATACTAATTTTAAGTACCGCGGCAAATTTCGAGCAGCCAGAATGGACAGAAGTTTTGTTTAGGATATTTTAGGGGCTTCCCTTTGTTTCGAAACTCTCGAAACATTCAGTTTGGGTACTAGGGCAATTTTTGGGTAGCCAGCATAGCCTGAAATTGTTCAGGATATTTGAGAGGAGTTTCCCTTTTTTTTGGAAACTGGAAATACTCAGTTTGAGTGCTAGGGCAATTTTCGAGTAGCGAAATACTCATTTTGTGTACTATTGCAAGTTTCGAGTAGCCAGCATAGCCTGAAATTTTCTAGGATATTTGAGTTTCGCTTTTCTTGGAAACTCTCGAAATATTCATTTTGAGTACTAGGGCAATTTTTGTATAGCCGGCATGGAAAGAAGTTTTGTTTAGAATATTTGAGAGGAGTTTCCCTTTTTTTTGCAAACTCTCGAAATACTCATTTTGAGTACTATTGCAAGTTTCGAGTAGCCAGCATAGCATGCAACTTTCTAGGATATTTGAGAGGAGTTTCGTTTTTCTTGGAAACTCTCGAAATATTCATTTTGAGTACTAGGGCAATTTTTATATAGGCGACATGGCCATAAATTTTGTTTAGGATATTTAAGAGTAGAAACCCTTTTTTCGGAAACTCTCGAAATAGTTGTGGGAGGTGAAGTCCTTTATTTTTTATTGTTTTCTTTGGAATAAGTCAACATGAACTTTTATGTCCCTGAAAAAACGAGGGCATCCGATAAAAATTCATAGGATAAGTTCTTAAAATTGTTAAAAATTATGAGAAAAATAAATAGAAGAAAAAACGCTACATTTTTTGAGAAAATTGACTCTATCAAATTTCGTAAAAAACGCTAATTCGCTTTCAAATTTGAAATAAGCTCATTACTTTGAGAAGATTTTTTTTTTCTCAAATCGGTGTCGTAATTACAAAGGTTCTAGGGTACTTCAATAAAGATATTAAATATTGAATAATGAATAATGAAAAAAAGATATACCTGATATCGTTGAAGGAAACTTTATATACAATAATACAATTACTAAGATTCTGTACACGTTCTGAAAATTGTGAAGTCATTCTAGGTAGTACATGAATGTATAATTATTTGCAAAATTTAGTTACACATAATCTATTGGGGCGAGGAATGCCGCGTTGTTTTTTTTTTGAGGATCCGATATCCGCTTTTGGAAAAAATATAACTCAGGCCGCCTGAAACTGTCGTGAAAGCGGTCAAATAGCAGAGCCATTTTAATACAGGATGATCAATGTAGTGAAAAACTGGAGCTGCTAGGGTTCCAGCAACCAGGGCGAGTTGAACACCAGTGTTCAGTTTACTTAACCAGTGAGGTTTAATTTGCACAGTAGCGTGTGTCGGATCAAAATATCTTGCCACTGTTTTCTAAAAGGAGATTCACTTATTATGAAGGAACCCAATTTATTAATTTAATTTTTATAATATATTTTCTAATAATTTACCGGAGGAGGAAGACTGCGATATCGAATGAAGGACGCACATGAAACTAGAATTACGTCCCTGGCGATGACGAGAATTGTGAGAGGAACTGGGATCAAATCGACCCAGGTTAAAGAGAGAAAAAGTGTCCCAACTAGAAGTTTATCGGCAAATGGATCCAGAACGCTGCCGAGTTTTGAAGCCTGGGATGTCCAGGTGCGGGCGATCCATCCATCGGCCAAATCGCTGAGGCCTGCGAATCCCAGGAGCCACAACGCCACCTATGCAGAGTTCAGGCTTCTCATTTTCCTGATATGAAAATTATTTATCGCATGCGAGGGCACAGTTAAAAATGACCTTAATTTGATTTTTGAATGATACAGGGATCACAGTCCGCCCCCTTTTTTCCAAATGCCCTTTTCCCCCATTAAATTTCTAAAATCGAGAATTCTGACCTCTTTTTTTCCCATTTTTCACAAAGTTTCTATTCCTCTTTCAAGAATCAAAAACAGAAATTTAAGACATTAGAAAACAAGACGCATTCAAAAAGATGCTCTTCGATGATACCGATTGCAGTATTTCCTAAGCGATGTAGTTGCTAATTTCGTTGGTTTGAAGGCCATTGACAGCGAATAAATGGCTTAAGATTTTTATAGAGGTTGACCACTCGACTTTTGAATGCACACCACATTTCAAGATTTCAAAAGACTTCAAAGAATTGAAAGATGTCAATAGTTTCACTAAGATTTCAAAAGACTTCACAAAAGTTTCAAAGATTTTTATTATTATTATTAAGGAATAGGCAGCATAAGCTAGGACTTATTTCAGAAAGACTTCCAAGATTTCACAAAGATTTCAAAGATTCCAAAAGATTTTAAAGATTTTAGAAATATTTCAGAGATTTCACAAAAGTTTCAATATATTTCGCGAAGATTTCAGAAACATTACAAGGGTTTCAAAAGATGTCACAAATATTCCAAAAAATTTCACAAAAACTTCAAAATATTTCACAAATATTTCAAAGATTTCAGAAAATTTTCAACGATTTCAAAAGATCCCACAAAGATTTCAAAAGATTTTATAAAAATTTCAAAAATTTCACAAATACTTTAAAGATTTCAAAGAATTAAAAATACTATAAACATTTTCAAGAAGATTTCAAATATTTCAAAAGATTTCACGAAAGCTTGTACACCAGATTTCAAAAGTAATCAACTTGTACGAATTAATCGAGAAGCTTAAGCCTGAAAGATAAATCAATTCTATGTGTAGTTGAAAATCAAAAACATCTTATACTATCATCAGTTGAGTTCTTCAAATTGGAATATTTTAAAAATGCCTTTCTCCAGAAAATAACATCAAGAAAGTCGTAAATATTAAATGTTCGTATAGACTAGGCCGGTACGTTTTACAATTTTTTTTCTGACTGAATTTTAATTTACAAGATACCTATTTGATGTAAAAAGTTTTCAAAAAAAAAATTAAATCCTTTTTTTACCTAAAATTAAACTACTGAACCGCTGTGATCCCTGATGATTGCATTACCTTATAATCGTGGGAGACAATCAAGTAACTGAGATACGGAGAAGTTACGATCCGAGTTATGCAGAGCAAATTTGGGATCGTCCAGATATTTTCTCTTTCAATATAAAGCTCAACTTTCTCCTTCGTTTGCTGAAAGTCACGTAAAATCCGAGCCTTTAAAACTTTTCTCCTTGGAATTCTTTCTTTTCCGTTCACATGGCTGTTCTTGTTGCTCTCGCTCTTTCCATAATAAAGTCTTGATTGCAACTGGTGCAAACATTTTTTAAGATTGTATCTATTAACGATTCTACAGCGACCAAAGGCTGGGACGATGAAGTAACTCATATTAGTGATTCCTATCTCTAAAATCATTCAAAAACATACATAATAATTATTTTACAAAAATCGTATTAAAAACAAACCGTAAGTTGATAATTATTAAAAATCGACATCATTGATACTCCTTGGTTTAATTTATGCACTATATTCATATTTTTTATTTATGTTTTCTTTATTTGAACAGTTTTCGGAACAAAATAGAAATTTATCCGTTCAGGTTAGGTTGAGGAAAAGGTTAATTTGTGATCACTTAGAACTTAATAAATTAAATCCCAGAAATTATTCATTATCAATTATATTTAAGGTGTTTGGATCCATTTTGTAAAAAAGAGATCAAGCAAGTACATGAAAAATCTTATTTTTGTGATTAAGTGAAAATATTTCGAGGTTAGGAATCGAGAGATCAAGTAAACAAAAGGATTATTTGCGCTTGAAGTAGTTGTTCACCTGAATAATTTTGTGCAATGGATCATAATGAAATTGGTGTTTTAGATGAGCGAATTTTGACACATTTATGGTCTGTTTTTCACTTTCTTGTTACATATTTATATGTTTTTCTGCGAATTTCGACATGATCGAACGCGACGAAAGCGCCTCTTTTTATGGAAGCTTTGACAGTTATTTGAACTTTGACCCATGTCAACAAAAATATGTTAAATTGTCAAGACCAATGTATATCATTCATTATGATAAATAAATTTAAATATTACACTCATCAATACTCATACAATATAAAAATTGAAAAGTCATATTAATTTATTTATAGATCTGACAGTCTTATCAAAAAATGTTTTTTTTTTCCGTTTTTTAAATTTGAAATCCACTGACTCATTTTTTTCAGGTTTTTCAGGTCTGTTTTTGAAAAATTCCAGGTCTAATTTTTCTAAAATAGAGTCAATTCTCTTCAATTCCAACACATTCTACTATAGTCGCATACTAATTTACCAACATAATTTTTCGTACAATTATTCATCAATGCGAATGTAAAGGATTTTTCAAAAACATTATTGAATTCTAAACAATTCTCATTAATATTATTATAAAATTCATGAAAAATCATAGAATTATATTCATATTATTTTCATTAGTAAAAAAAGTCAATTTGTATCAATAGAGGGGTTGACCACTCGACTCAAAGAAATTCACAAAGATTTAAAAAGATTTCAAATCTTATATTTGACTAAGATTTCAAAGATTGGGGAAGATTTAACTGATTTCATAAATATTTCAGAAGATTTCAGAGATTTCGCAAATGTTTGAGAAAAATTTTAAAGATTTCAAAGAAATTCACAAAGATTTCAAGATTTGAATAAATTAAAAAAATGTCAGAGATGTCAAACGATTTCACAAAGATTTTAATGATTTCACAAATATTTCAAAATATTTCAAAGATTTCAGAAGATTTTGCAAATATTTCTGAAAGATTTTAAAGATTTCAACGAAACTCACAAAGATGTCAAATCACTGTACAAGGATTTCAAAGATTCCAAAAGATTTCAAAGATTTCGCAAATGTTTGAGAAAGATTTCAAAGAAATTTACAAAGATTTAAAAAGATTTCAAATCATATATTTAACAAATATTTAAAAAATTCCGGAAGATTTCAATGATTTTACAAATACTTCAAAAGATTCCGCAAATATTTCAGAAACATTTTAAAGATTTCAATGATTTTACAAATATTTCAAAAGATTTCAAATTACATATTTCACTAAGATTTCAAAGTTTCCGAAATATTTCAATGATTTCACAAATACTTCAAAAGATTTCAGAAGATTTCGCAAATATTTCAGAAAGATTTTTAAGATTTTACAGAAATTCATTAGGATTTCAAATCATTTCACAAGGATTTAAAAGATTCCAAAAGATTTCAAATGATTTTCAAGGATTTCGCAAATATTTTAGAAGAAGGAAGAAGTTTTGGTATTTAATTTTTTTTTTCGAATGGGAAGAGGAACTTTTTTGTTTTTGACATTTTCAATGAGTTGAAGACGGGGAATTTTTGTATTCTTAACATTATTATTGAGTTTGAAACGAGAAAATTTCAGTTCTTAATTTTTATTGAATTGTCAGAGGGACATTTCATATTTTTAAAATTTTTATTGAATTGGAAAGGAGGAAATTTTGATTTTCAATATCTTCTGAATTGGAAGGGAGGAAATTTGGTTTTTGAATTTCTTTTTCAATTGGAAGAGAGACAATCGTTTAATTTGAAGATTTTTATAGAGTTAGAAGAGACGAAATTTTTGTAATTTCTTTTTCATTCTGTATTGGAAGAGGAAAATTTTTAATTTTTAACATTTTTATTGCGTTAGAAGAGATAAAGTTCAGGTTTTAAATTTTTCTCAATCGAAAGACAATTTTTATTTTTAAGATTTTTGATACAGTTGAAAGAGACGAAATTTCGGTTATTTATCTTTTTTCTGAACTGAAAGAGGCCATATTTTTCCTTTCAACATTTTTATTGTGTTGGAAAGAAAATTTGGTTTTCAATTTGTGTTGAATTGGGACATTTCATATTTTAAAAATTTTATCGAATTGAAAAGGAGGAAATTTTGGTTGCCAATATCTTATGAATTGGAAGGGAGGAAATTTTGGATTTTGAGTTTACTTTCCGATTGGAAGAGAGACATCTGTTTATTTTTAAGATTTTTGTAGAGGTGGAAAAGACGAAATTTTTGTCATTTCTTTTTTTTTTTAATTGGAAGAGGGAAACTTCTACTTTTAACAATTTTATCGTGTTGGAAGGGAAGAAATTTTGGTTTTCAATCCCAATTCTCTGAGTTGGAAGGAACAAGTTTTCTATTTTTAACATTTTTATTGAGTTAGAAGGGACGAAATTTTGGTTATTTTTTTCTCAATTGGAAAAGGAAAATTTTTTATTTTTAAGATTATTATTGAGTTGGAAGGGTAAAAATTTTGGTTTATAATTTCCTCTTCATTTGGAAGTGAAACATTTTATAATTTTTAAATTTTTATCGAATTGGAAAGGAGGAAATTTTGGTTTTCAATATTTTATGATTTGGAAGGATAATTTTTTATTTTTAAGATTTTCATCGAGTTGGAAGGGAAGAAATTTAGTTTCTTAATTTCTCTTTCAATTGGAAGGGAGACATTTTTCAGATTTAAGATTTTTATAAAGTTGGAAGAGACGAAATTTTTGTCATTTCTTTTTAACATTTTTATTGAGTTGGAAGGAGAGAAAGTTTTTTTTCAATTTCTTCTGAATTAGAAGAGGGACATTTTTTTATTTTTAAGATTTTTAAAGAATTGAAAGGGACGAATTTTTGGTTATTTTGTTTGTTCTGTGAATTGAAAGAAGTCATTTTTTTACTTTTAACTTTTTTATTAAGTTGGAATAAAGGAAATTTTGGTTTTAAATTTTTTCTGAATTGAAAGAGGAACATTCTATCGTTTTTATAATTTTTATTGAGTGTGAAAGGAGGCCATTTTGATTATTAATTGTTTTTATGAACTGGACGAGGCCATTTTTTTCGTTTTAACATTTTCATTGAGTAGGAGGGGGGGGGGGGCAAATTAGGTATTTTTAACATTCAGATGAAAGGGGGAAATTTCTTGTTTTCAATTTTTTACTGAATTAGAATATAGATATATTATATTTTGAACATTCTTAGTAGCCAATTTATAAAAGTTTAAAATTTTGCAGTTTAATGGCATTTAGTTCAAAATTGTTCTATTGGAATGTGTTAAAACCTTCCATTTTATACGTGTAAATTATTGAGCGTTTGAATTAAAAATTTTCGAATTAAAGATTTTTAAGCTTTAATTTTAAAAGTTTGAAATTCAAAACAGTTCCACTTTGCGTACTTTAATTTGTAGTTCAATTTTGATTACTTCATATGAAAAAATTTTCAGTTACAAAAGTTCGATTTTTAAAATTTCAATGACCGTGAAACATTTTTGCGAACCCAGGGAAAACCAAGCAATGTCCGGGAATTTTTTCCTGGATTAAAACGGCCACCCTAAATGATTTCACGAAGTCTCGTACACCAGATTTCGAGAGTGATCAACCCCTCGGTATCAATTTGCAAATTTAAAATTCGCGGTGATGTTCTAAAATAATTATTGAGACTTTAAGTGACTATTTATATTTATAGTTGATCAACTTAAAAACTTTTTTATTAAAAATTTTCACATTCAAACCCTTTTATTTCTCAATTGATACGTCTTCAAAATTGCATTTTAAAATTCTTTAAATTGAAAATTGAAAATGAGGACCTAGATTGGAAAATTTTTAGTGTAAAATATTTAAGAATTACGCATTGTAAACTGAATGATTTTATAATATTGGAAACGTTAAAAAATATTATTGAACTTGAGATTCAAAAAAACTTGAAATCGAACATATTTTAAATTGCATTATATCATGTGATTTACAATTTGTGATATTTCAAGTGATTGGATAAATTTTTCTTCTAAAAATTTGTGAAATTCCCGGTCAAAAAATAAATTTATTGTCATTTCCCGGTACCAATAAAGAAAGATTCGAAAGAAATTCACAAAGATTTCAAGGATTTCAAAAAATTTCAATGATTTTCAAGAAACTCACAAAAATTTCAAATCATATATTTCACAAAGATTTCAAACATTCCAAAAGATTTCAAATCATATATTTCACTAAGATTTTAAAGATTCCGGAAGATTTCAATGATTTCACAAATACTTCAAAAGATTTCGCAAATATTTCAGAAAGATTTTAAAGATTCCAAAGAATTTTACAAAGATTTCAAAGACAGGGAGGCCGCTGGACTGGGAGACTGGGATACACGGGAAATGACCGGGAGAAGCGGGAAATGTCAGTCAATTTATTTTTTAAATGGGAATTTTACAAATTTTTAGAAGAAAAATCTAACCAATCACTTAAAATATCACGAATTTCATATCACATGGTATAACGCAATTAAAAATAAGTTTGATTTCAAGTTTTTTAAATAACAAGTGAATAATTAATAACTTTAAATGACTTAAAATTAAAATAATTCGACTTTAAAGGATTGATGTGCAAAAAAACTTTTGAATTTCACATTTCTAATTTCAGAAGAAAAGGAAGAAATCTTGGTATATAATTTTTTTCCGAATGGGAAGAGGAACTTTTTTGTTTTTGTCATTTTCATTGCCTTGAAGACGGGCCAATTTTGTATTTTTAACATTTTTATTGAGTTACAAAAGACGAAATTTTTGTCATTTCTTTTTTATTCTAAATTGGTGAAGGGAAATTTTTTATTTTAAGCATTTTTCTTGAGTTGGAGGGAACGAAATTTTCGTTATTTTTTTCTGAATTGGAAGAGGAAAATTGTTCATTTTTGACATTTTTATCGAGTTGGAAGGGTGCACATTTTGTTTATAAATATCTTTTCCAGTTGGAAGAGAGCAATATTAATTTTCAACATTTTTATTTTGTTGGAAGGAAAGAAATTTTTGTTTTTAATTCCCACTCTCTGGAAGGGACAATTTTTTTGTTTTTAATATTTTTATTGAGTTCAAAGCGACAAGATTATGGTTATTTTTTCTGAATTGGAATAGGGACATTTTATATTTTTAAATCTTTTATCGAATTGGAGAGGAGAAAATTTTGGTTTCCAATACTTTGATCCGGAAGAGGGGTAATTTTTCATTTTCAAGATTTTTATGGAGTTGGAAGGGAAGAAATTAGGTTTTTTAATTTCTTTTTCAATTAAAAGAGAGACATTTGTTTATTTTTAAGATTTTTATAGAGTTGGAAGAGACGAAATTTTTTTCATTTCTTTTTAACATTTTTATTGAGTTGGAGGGGAAGAAATTTTTGTTCTCAATTTTTGTTCTGAACTGAAAGAGGTCATATTTTCTATTCAACATTTTTATTAAGTTGGAATAAAGGAAATTTTTGTTTTTAATTTTTTCTGAATTGAAGGAGGAACATTCTTTTGTTTTTATCATTTTTATTTATCATATTAATTGTTTTTCTGAACTGGAAGAAGCCATTTTTTTGTTTTAACATTTTTATAGAGTGGGTGGGGGCGAATTTGGTATTTTTATCATTCAGATGAAAGGGGGAACGGTTTATTTTCATATTTTTACTGAATTAGAAGAAGGACATGTTTCATTTCAAATATTTTTATTAATGTCTTTAAACAAGTTCAAAATTAAACATTTATCAGTTTAATGGCATTTAATTTAAAATTGTTCAATTGGAATGTGTTAAAAGCTTCCACTTTATTCGTGTAAATTATTGAGCGTTTGAATTAAAAATGCTATGCATTAAAGATTTTTTAAGCTTAAATTTTAAAAGTTTAAAATTCAAAAGAATTCCACTTTGAGTACTTTAATTTGGAGTTCAGTTTTGGTTACTGCAAATGAAAAAAATTCAGTTTCAAGAATTTCGAATTTTTAAATTTCAGTGACCATGAAATATTTTTACGAACTGTGTGAAAACCGGGAATTTTTTCCCTTGATTAAAACGGTCACCCTAAATGATTTCACGAAGTCTTGTACACCATATTTCAAGAATGATCAACCCCTCGGTATGAATTTGCAAATTGAAAATTCGCGGTAAAGTACTAAAATAATTATTAAGGCTTTAAAATAGGTACGACTGAAAAAATGCCGGTCATTTTTTAAAAATTCTATGACTTTTCCAGGTTTTCCAGGTCTTGCAACAATCCTCAAGTTGAATTAGTAAATGAAATCTAAACCAAAAACGTTTTTAATTGTATATTATTAATAAACTAGTCTATATTATACATTTTCATTGAATATCTACAGATTACAATTTCATAGTGTCCACGTCATAAGATTCGTATGCAAACTCTTCAAAGCAAGAATCGTCGCATTCAATGCCAATATAATCGATTTCGAGTCTGAAAGGCCCCGGAATTTTATCAGCACAAGTGAATCCTATATTGTTAACTTTATTCTTCTCGAGGGGTCGTTGTCGATCCTGAACTCTTCCTTTGTGAGTTAAGAAAAATTTGTTGAGTGGGATTCGAACAATCTGCCAATAAGGTCCACCTCGTGTCATAAGAACGAAATTGTACATTTCGAACCACTGGACGTCAAAAGTTTGCTTCACTCCTATATTTATCATGTAAATGCGACCGTCACCTCGAATTTTCATTCGAAGATGTGTGTAAACGGACCAATCCATTGCAGCTTCCCTTCCAAATGATATCGTGTGATTTACAGTTCTTAAATTAGCAAATCCTGCATGATGGATTTCTCCATCTTCTGGAACTCTCAAGTCCAAATTTCCAGAAAATACGCCTGACCCATATGGCGATAATTTCAATCTGAAACAAATTTGAAGTACACTCATCTCCCGTTACTAGGCCGGCTTCTCGATCGTTTACGCTTGAATACTTGTATCT
>JAUMHM010085573.1:0-11511 GCA_032362435.1 Melikaiella ostensackeni | reverse complement strand
TGTTCTGCATCCCAAGGAGAGACAAACACCACCGAGAGGAACTCGATAACCACCGTCGGGAAATCACAAAAGATGTCGACTCTTCGATCTGAACCCTCCACGCTATGTCATTATCCATCCTGAAAAAAATTAAAAAATACTTTCAATAAGTAAGATTTATTGAATATAGCACTCCTCATTTGTTTAATCCTAATATCTTTTTCTGCAAAGCGCGCATTAAAAACGTGAGTTTTCACGCTCATTTCGCGTGACAAAAATGGCCGATTTGTGACCGATGACGTCAGTTTGTGTTTATCAGGATGAAAGTACTTTTACTCCGGTGATGTAGAGGCAAAAGTAATTTTACCGTCTTGAAAACAGTGCTTTCGGTGTCGCCATCTAGCGCAGTTTCGGAGAAGCCTTTAGTCAGTTTTAAATTGACAAGCAGTGACATGCTTCCATGTGCAATATTTACATAATGTTATTTCGTTAATCGGTCACAAATCGACACACTTTTGACACGCTTCACTGGCTTTTAAAATCTCCCATGTCTAATGCTGTTGTTGCAAAAATTATCGTGTGCATTATGGGACAAAATCAGTGATTTGAGACTCGCGTGATTGCTGCCCTCGCTTCGTTCGGACGGTTAACTTCATCCTCGTCTCAAATCATCTGCTTTTGTCCCTTAGCGCACAGTATACTATTACCATGACTCTAAGATTTGCCACGTTTACGAAAAACGCTGGGAAAAATTTGTTTTCAAAAGTTTTATCCCTCTAGCACATGTAGAACCAACCCCAAATCAACCCCTAACGTTCCAACCAATCTGAAACACTAATTTGAAAAGCCGAAGTGTTTTCGCTGATAATCGTAGCTTCTCATGCCAAAAATACGACAAAAAATTGTTATCCCTTTAGAGCATGCGGAACCTAAGGTAAAGGCCCCGGTTCGTAACCCCCGACCAGTTCGTAACCCAGAAAGCGTATAAATTGATTTTTTATATAATACAATAGAAACTGTTGACTGATGTGAATCTCTTGTAATAACGTTCGTCTTATTTCCAGTGCAATCATTTGAGAAAGTAGCTTTCCATGTCGAAATACAATCATTTTTGAGTCGGTTACGAACAGGCACCGAAATATTAGCAGTGACACATCTGTAACCCCTCTGGCAAAAACTCTTATAAAAATTAAAATATGACACATATCGTTAAAACGCTGAGACAGATCTTTACTTTAGTTCATATTCTTCAAATATTTATATTAACTTTTACCTTTGATCAAAAACAATGAATGAATGCGTCATTTAGAAATTGACAGTCCTCGAATCGATGGTGTGGATAGTATACGAATTAACGCACATGGCGTAATTTGCTGTTAACGCCAGTTAGTGTCAACTTTGACGAGTCTCAAAAAATCAACTTCTTCAAACTAAACCTTGAAAATTGTGAAATTAATTGAATAGAGTCTATAAAAATAATCAAAGGAACTTTTGAAATGTTTTCCATTACCGGTTAC
The DNA here is from genome assembly GCA_032362435.1 of Melikaiella ostensackeni. Classification (NCBI taxonomy): domain Eukaryota; kingdom Metazoa; phylum Arthropoda; class Insecta; order Hymenoptera; family Cynipidae; genus Melikaiella; species Melikaiella ostensackeni. Next base: position 10,015 of record JAUMHM010085573.1, on the reverse strand, counting down.
AGACCGGCTCATCATTGGGTTACGAACTGGCTCGAAGAGGATTTTCGGGGGTTACGAACCGGCACATCGGGTATGTTCGTTCACATTCTTAATTATTTGATTAATGCATCCTTAAACTTGATTTCAATAATATTTTCGACTGAAAATGGATTATTCTTTACGTAAGAAGAAAGTTTATTGCATTCAAATATTGCTTGAGGCATTCCATTTCCATTTACTATTCGATTTTTGTTGAAAAATTTATATTTTTAATTGAAAATTGATTTTTTTCTAGCTCCAATTTCATTCATTAGGTTAAAAATTCGCGTATTTTGTTGAAAAATCGTCTTTCTTGGTAGAAAATTAATATTTTGGTTGAAAATTCATTCTTTTTGGTTAAAAATGCAACTGTTTGGTTGAAAATTAATCTGTTTTGGTAAAGGATCTAACTATTTTGTTGAACATTCGTCTTTTTTGGTTGACAATTAATTTTTTTAATCGAAAATTTAACTATTCCAGTAACTATCTGGTTGAAAATTTATCTTTCTTATTTCAACATTCAACTACTTGGTTGAAAATTCATGTATTTTGTTCAAAAATCATCTATTTGGTAGAAGTTAATTTAAGTTCGGTTAAAAAATTAATCTGTTTTTGTTGAGGATTGAACTATTTTGTATAAAATTCGTCTTTTTGGCTTGAAAAATTCAACAATTTGACAGAAAGCTCAAGTATTTGGTTGAAAATTGACTTTTTCCTTAAACAATCATATTTTTGGTTGGAAAATGAACCATTTTGATGAAAATTAACATTTTGGTTGAAAAGCCATAGTTTTAGATTGAAAATTCAACTGTTTTGTAGATAATTCGTCTTTTTGGTATTAAAATTGAACAATCTCGTTTAAAATTCTTCCTTTTTCGCAGAACATTAATCTTCTTTGTAGAAAATTTATTCTTTAACTGAAAATTCAACTATTTGGTTAAAAGTTGAACTACTTTGTTAAAAGTTTACTTTTTTTCAAGGATTAACATCTTCAATTGAAAATTCAACCATTTTGTTGAAATTCATCTATTTAGTCGAAAATTCGTTTTTTCTTGCTGAAAATTAATTTGTTGATCTGAAAATTGAACAATTGTACTTTAGGTTGGAAAGTTATTTTTTTAACTGAAAGTTCAACTATTTGGTAGAAAATTCACCTTTCTTGATTAAAAATAAACTTTCTTGTTGAAAATTCATCTTTCTTGATTGAAAATGAACTTTCTTGTTGAAAATTCATCTTTTCCGGTCTAAAAGTCAATTATTCCATTTTTAGCAGAAAGGTTATGTTTTTTAATTGAGAATTCAACGATTTGATTGAAAATTCATGAATTTTTTGGAAAATTCGTCCTTTGATAGAAAATTAATCTTCTTGGTTGAAATTCATTTTTGCAGGTTAAAAGTTCATCTTTCATAGTAAAAAGCTATTTTTCTTGGTTGAAAATTCATCACCATTGGTTGAAAATTAACTTTTTAGTTGAAAATTCATCTGTCTTGAAAAAAATTTGTCTTTATGGCTTGAAAATTCAACAATTTGACAGAAAATTAAGCTATCTGGTTGAGAATTAACTTTTTAGTAAAACAAACATATTTTTGGTTAAAAATTTAAGTATTTTAGTACGAAACTAAACTATTTGATTAAAAATGAAACTATTTATTTCAATATTAAACTATTTAGAAAAAAGTAAACATATTCTTTGAAAAATCATAGTTTTTGATTGAAAATTCAACCATTTTGTAGATAATTCGTATTTTTGGTTTCAAAATTCAAAACATTTGTTGAAAATTCAACTATTTTGTTACAAATTTATCTATTTAGTTGGAAATTCGTTTTTTTTCTTGGTTGAAAATTCATCACCATGGGTTGAAAATCAACCTTTTTGTTGAAAATTCAACTGTCTTCGAAAAAATTAGTTTTCATGGCTTGAAAATTGAACAATTTGGCAGAAAATTAAACTATCTGATTGAAAATTAACTTTTTTGTTAAACAATCATATTTTTGGTCAAAAATTCAACTATTTGGTACAAAATTAAACTATTTGGTTAAAAATGAAACTATTCATTTCAATATTAAATTATTTGGGAGAAAATTAACAGTTTTGTTGAAAAATTATAGTTTTTGATTGAAAATTCAGCTATTTTGTAGATAATTTATCTTTTTGGTTTCAAAATTCAACAAACTCGTTGAAAATTCAACTATTTTGTTGAAAATTCATCTATTTAGTTGGAAGCTCGTTTTTTTCTTGCTGAAAATTAATTTGTTAATCTAAAAATAGAACAATGATATTTTTGGTTGGAAACTTATCTTTTTTAGTGGAAAATTCAACTAGTTGGTTAAAAGTTCATCTTTCTTGACTGAAAATGAACTTTCTCATTGAAAATTCATCTTTTCCGGTTTAAAAGTCAAGTGTTCCATTTTTGGTAGGAAGTTCATGTTTTCTAGTTGAGAATTCAACGATTTGGTTGAAAATTCATGTATTTTCTTTGAAAATTCGTCCTTTTGGTAGAAAATTAATTTTCTTGGTTGAAAATTCATTTTTGTAAGTTAAAAGTTCATTTTTTATCGTAAAAATCTATTTTTCTTGGTTCAAAATTCATCATAATTGGTTGAAAATTAAATTTTTCGTTGAACATTCAGCTGTCTTCGAAAAAAATTGTCTTTGTGGCTTGAAAATTGAACTATTTGGTTGTTAATGCAACTGTTTGGTTGAAAGTCAATTTTTTTGGTTGAAAATTCGTCTTTTTTTGTGACAAGTGCGCGAAGCAGTTGATTCAAGACGAGTATGAAGTTTGCCACCCGAGCAAAGCGACGGTGGCATTCACACAACTTGAGAATCACCTACGCGCACTTATCACACATGCCATTTTTTGAAACAACTGAGTGCGAAGTGCGCGAAGAACAGGTCGGTTTTATTCGCACACGGTTTGGTGTCGCGAATCAATCCTGCCACAATATGTGAGAATCATGCACTTCGCGCGTGTTGCGTAGGCACGAGAGACCAAACTTCGCACGAAGTTGTTTGAAAATAGTATATTGTGTGAAAAGTGCGTTAAGTAGGTGAATCAAGACGAGTATGAAGTTTGCCGCCCGGGCGAAGCGGCGGTGGCATTCACACGACTTGAGAATCACCTACGCGCACTTAACACACATACCATTTTTTGAAACAACTGAGTGTGAAGTGTGAGAAGAGCTGGCTCATTTTATTCACTTGTTAAAATCTTTCGTTTTGTTTGATTTCTCAAGAAATGCAACAAAAATCGTGTATTAAGGAAATAATATCCAAAAGTAAAGGATAGAAATCTCCAATATATTCCATCTGTACCTCTTGAATGCAATTTTCCTGTTCTCTTACAAATAAATGGACTAGAGTAGCATGCAACTATTACTTCAGCAACCAATTTGAAAATATTAAATGCATCTTATCAGGAAAGGATTTTCTTTAAACTTTCTGGAACGTGTCTACTAAAGCGTGACGATTGTCTTGAGATCGTGTTCGGAATACTGCATGAACATCCTGGAATCCTTCGGAATCAAATACAAAGCACTCGGTCATCCGTGATATTCCAGTTATCCAATACGAGGAGTCATTTCAACCAGAGAAGAAGCCAGTTGAATTACTGAAGAGTCTGCGCGAAATTTTTGTCGTGAAGTGACTCTGAATGAACGAATAACATTCACTGAGCAATTCCCGAAGGCGACTAAATTTGCCAAAAAAACAAAGTCTGAATGAAAGATGTCATTTGGGTCTAACATCAGAGCTGAGTTCATCTGGAAGGAAGCTTTTAGTGTTTCCACGATCCTCTCAAAAATATATGAGATTATATCACGAGATAAAAATATAAAAATTTTAGGAATTGATTTGCGCTCGAATAGAAAGTTTCAAATTTCTTTTTAGAATCTACATTTTCTTTCAAATTTCTAAAGAGAAAAACAGTAGATTCACTGAGGTCTGTTGATATAAAAAATTAATTAAAAAATTAAATTCTGTCCCAAGAGAGTTTTTGATGTATTTACTTAAAATGTTTTACCCTCTGCAAATAAACTTCTATTCGAAAGGAGCAATTCACTTTAACTTCCATCCAGCCAAACAAACAGATATAACTTAAAACGAAGAAATCTCTCTTCTCAGATCGTAATTTATGCAGCGATATTCGTCTCCTCAGAAAGTTTCATACTGCGAAACTTTTCAGACTTATTTCGCACCTTTCAGACTTTGCGGCGTCAAACTTTTGTGATTAGAGAGGATTTTTTACAACTTATATAAATTTTAATGAAATTCTGAATAACCGCACAAAATGATGGTACCTGTCAAGGTATGTAGGATGGTTTCTCGAAGGATTTATCAGGTCAGTGTTCCTTGTTTTTTTCTGGTATCATTTTTTCAGCAGGTTTAGATGACGCGAATATTGTTTTTGCATCTGAATGGAGCCTCGCGTTTGAGTGAGACGCCAACTCGTCGGCAACTTAATCCTGCTGAAAACCTTCTTGACGTTCCAAGGTAGCAGGCAACGCAGTTCAGAGGGAAAGAGTAGAGCAAATACTTCTTTACCTTCTCTGCTGAATTGAAAGAGTGTAAGCGCATCTTTTACGATAAGTGAAAAAGGAAAAAGGAAAATGGAAAAAGCTTCCTTTGGATCCAATACCAATTTATGACCCAGCGGTAATCTTCTTGCGATGTGCAAGCACGTATCCATCTTCCATTTCGCGATATTCATTCATGGGGAATATTTTTCATTCTATGAAAGTAGATACGCTTGTCAGGCTGCATCTTATTTATCCAGGGTTCTTACACAGACAAGAGCGTGAGCTCGATCTAACTCAAAATTGTTTTATCCCGAAAAAAGAAATTTAAAATTACCCCAGAACGGTACGTCTTGAACCAAAATCAAGTTGATTTTTAACTAACAAGAAGAGGTCGTTAGATGCGGGGCGCCGATTCGATTGGAACTTTACAGGTTTAAAGTACATCAAAATCCATTAGATACGTGTTTTTTCTTTCGATCCAAAGAGCCTAAGTTTCCGAGATATCGAGATTTGTGTATTTACGCTTTTGAGCGCAGTCCGCGATCGATTGTGACGAGCCGAGCGGTTCACGCCACGACAGTGGCGAGTCAAGTGGTCCACGCCTGGACAGTGGCGAGTCAAGCGGTCCACGCCTGGACAGTGGTGAGCCTAGCGCTCAGGCTCGAAAAAAGGCGAGTCCAGCGGTCCACGCCTCGTCAGTGGAGAGTCGAGCGCTCAAACGTAAATACTCATACTTCGATATCTCCGAAACTAAGACCCAGTGGATCGAAAGAAAAAATACGTATCCAATGGATTTTGATGCACTTTCATTCTATAAAGTTTCAATCGAATCGGCCTCCCGCATCTCGTGACCTCTCTTTGTAAAAATGTAAAATAGATTTGAATATTCAAAATAACTTTAAAAATAGAGAATTACACAATAAAGTAATGAATGCAGCAATTTCAAAAATCAAAATACAATACAATAAGAAATTAGATTCGTTATCCAGTTTGATACGCAAGGAGTAACGACTGGCGTTACTTTGTTTAAAAGCATCGTAATTTCTATAAGCTCAACATCAATTTCAATCTACATTGAAGATAATCTGGGCAATCATTTACGGCAATTTCTAAACGAGTAGTATCGATTGCCAATATTCTCGCGAGAGTAACTGAACAAGTTTAAATAGAATATGTTTTTTTTATCATATGCATGTACAGTACCGCTCCAAAACATAGGAATACTAATTTTTTGCACAGTTCTTAATAATATTTTTACATGCAATGCAACAACCATTTTCACCAGTTTTGTAGAAAATTTCATTTTTCAAATTTAAATGAATCTCAGAAGCATAAACAGAACCAAAATTGAACTTCTTTTGGAAGAAAAGAGATTCAAATAGAATCATAATTTTCTTTTACCAATCAATTCTTTAAAAAGATCCTTCCGAAGTACAATAATCTAGAATTTTTCTGCAAATTTTAAGTTCGACAGGCAGTAAAAATTGTTTTTACGACTAAAGGAGTGCCAAGAGCATACACACCTTCTATCGACATCGATTTTAAGGGTGCGAGAGCCATGCCCAGAGAAGCACGACTCTGGTTTGTTTCGATGCAATTTGCGAAGGCAATACGAAAATTCAGTTACCATAAATTAATTCCACCGGCACAGCAACCACGGCTACGTATGCAGTATAGAAAGCTCGACAAACAGAAGCTAAAATGTTTATATAACTTTTTTTAGGGCCAAACGAAAAATACATGTAAAGGCTCTACCGTTTTAAATTAACTTCTCGTGTAAGCTTTGTTGGCAAAAGCTTTTAACAGAAGGGGGGGATATTAAAAATAATGACCATTTAATACAAATTCTACAAGGTCTGTTTTAAATTTGAATGCGTATTATAAAAAAGACTACACATCCACATAAAATCGTATGTTTATTATCAATCTATCGTTATATAGTTTAATTTATTACCATGCTGTTACCATGAAATCGATATTATCACAGTGACCTACTAATAAAATACGTCAACTGATTGGAAGGTTAATACCTATATTAAAATGTGTTAAAACTTTCCATATTCTAATTAAAAAGTTATTCTGACTTTTTCTATGCAGAAAAAGTCTCTTTCAAAAACATTTCAAAGAGCTTATTTCTTAGTTTTGCATGGTTACAAGTTGTATAATTTTCAATTATTATCACAAGCACTAATTTTAATGTATTTTAAAAATGAAACATGAAACTAAAATGAATGAAATTTCATAGAATAATTTGAAGTAGTTGTATCTTAGTGTTTCGCAAATTTTCAACTCATGTTTATTTTAAATAATGGTTAGATGTCTTCTCTTTTTAGCTTACCCGTACTTTGATAAAATACTATCATCCTTTCATCGAATGAACATAATACAGATCAATCGACTGCTTTCATTCTGAGGTGCGAAAAAGAGTTCCAATATTGGAAAAAAATTGAAATTGGTTTTCGATACACGTTCAGCAGCAATTTCATGACTGCGTTGACATTTAAAGTTAAAAGACAGTCCTAATTTGTTTTTTGAATTATTAACGTTAAAGGAAATAACTCTAAAATCTTAGAATAAAGCTAATCCAGGACAAATATCGTATTTTATTTTAAAAAAATCATTGATCCATTAAAAATTAACGTTTGAGAACATTTTTATATTCAGGGATAGTTTTTTATTTAAGTAGATATTCTATTTCCGTATGTTCCTATGGTTGTTTTAATTAAATAGAGAAGAAAACCATATCAGAGATCTACTTTTCTTTAAAGGATTATTTTATGGAGAGTTGACCACAACCCAAACCTTAAACAAACGGCAGAAAAATCTATGGATTAATATCTCTGTTAATTAAATTTTTAAAAAAACTTTCAAAACATTAACTCAAACAAAGTCAACTTGTGTAACAGAATTACACAAAAATTCTTAAAGCGAGAAAAGAATGTTTCTAAAAATCCGTGTGATAGGCTCATTAGAGGCAATTATATAACAAAGGAAAAATATTAGCAAACATTCTAAATAAACTCGGGATCAATCAAAATCAGTACAATGACATCTAAGATACAAAATTAGTTCATGAAAGATTTGAATTAATTTTTATAAACAAATTTCAAAGATAGTGATTCTACGATTACAAATTTTTTTCAGCAAATCTACTTTGTGTGTCACCGTTAGTCGTGCACAATAAAAATTATTGTAACCAATCATTGTTTAATTTCATAGAGAAATTATGCCAACAGAAAAAACGAATTTTCAACAAACAGGTGAATTTTTAACCAAACAGTTCCATTTTTAACCAAAACAGATGAAATTTCTGTAAATTGTGGAATTTTAAAGCCAAAAAGACACATTTCCGACAAAAATGTCAATTTTTATCGGAATAGTTAAATTCACTATCAAAATTGTAGATGAATTTTTAACAAGAGAGTTGAATCCTCAACCAAAATAGGTTGATTTTCAACCAAAAGCGATTTCTGAGTCAAGAAAACAAAATTCAAACAAATTCTTGAAATTTTCAGGACATAAAGACGAATTTACTGCAAAAAGTTAATTTTCAGCAAGATAGTTTAACTCTCTACCAAAATATTTAATATTTCACCCACAAAAGAGTTTAATTCAAAATCAGAAACAATTGAATTCATCCAACAAAGACGAATTTTCAACAAAATAGTCGAATCCTCAAGCAAAAATGAAATAGTTAAATTATCAGCTCGAAAAATTGATTTTCAGCAAATAAAAACTACTTTTCGACAAAATAGTTTAATTTTCAACCAAAGAGATGAATTTTCAACAAATATGATGAATCTTCAAGAAACAAAAATTAATTCTTGAAAAATTAGTGCAAAATTTAACCAAGTACTTGAATTTTCTACAAAAAAAAATTAATTCTCCACCAAAAATGTAATAGTTGATATTTCAACCAAAAAATATTTTGATTTTAAATCGGAGACACTTAAATTTATCCAAAAAAGACGAATTTTCAACAATATAGTAGTATCCTCAATCAAAACTGTTTGTAAATTTAAATATTCTGTTGAAAAGTTGCTTTTTTGGGTGAAAAATGAATCTTCTTGGTTGAAAATTCGTCGTTTTGGTTGAAAATACAACTGACTGGTAAAAGTTTAACTACTTTGTTAAAAATTATTTTTTTTTGTTAAACATTCATCATATAAGCTGAAAATTCATCTCTTTGGTTGAAAATTTTAATATTTTGTTGGAAATTCTTTTTTCTTTTGAGTAGAAAATTAATCTTCTTGCCTTTGAAAATTAATTCTTTGGAATGCAAAATCAACTACTTGTTTGAAAGTTAAACTCTTCTGTTGAAAATTCACTTTTTTGCTGGAGATTCATCATTTTAGTTGAGAATTCATCTCTTTGGTTGAAAATTAAACTATTTTGTTAAAAATTTGATTTTTTCTTGGTTGAAAGTCTTTTTTTCTCACTAAAAATTTGAATAATCCTTTTTTGCTTGAATATTCATCTTTTTTTCTTGAAAATTCATGTATTTTTTTGAAAAAAAATTCGTTTTGAAACAAGGTTCTTTAGGCACAACTTAGAAGCAAGAAAAGTGCAACTTTAGAAGTGGGTTTTCGAAAATAGTATATTGTGTGATGAGTGCGCGAAGTAAGTGAGTCGAGACGAGTTTCACTTTTCAAACTCATTTTAACTTTACTCTTCAATATTTATTCGTTGCAAGAACGTGGTAACACTTAAAATGCTGAAAATATTTGACAAGTGAATATCTAACCTAAAATTGTAGATTCAAAAGTAGAATCATCTATCGTGATCCATGCAAACATGTATGCGAACGTGCGGGAACGCCATCAGCTGTGGCTGAATATAAATGCTGTTTTTTGATTGGCTATCAGCCGTATGCGAAGGAGTGGCCGATTTGCTTCGCATAAGGTTTAAGCGTTCGCGAAGAACTTCTCTCACATAGTGTGCGAATCAGGCTCTTCGCTATGTAAATACGAGAAATTGGAGTTCGCACGCAACTGTTTCAAAAAAAATATTTGAGTTTCAAACAATTTCGTGACCTCGACATGGCGAGGTTGCCCAATTTGATCTTGGATACAAAAATTGTACGAAAGTAAATTCATAAATTGAAAAATTAATCCAAAAGTACAAAATTACACAAAGCGTATGAAGTGAAGAATTGAAGATTGAGGAGATATGCATATCGATGTAGTAAACTGGATTACAGAGCTTCTATCTCATTTTTCGGATTATCATTATATAAGGTAAAGGCCCCGGTTCGTAACCTCCGACCAGTTCGTAACTCAGCAAGCGTACAAATTGATTTTTTATATAATACAGCAGAAACTGTTAGCTGATGTGAATTTTTTTAGAAAATGTTCGTCTTGTTTCGCGTGCAATCATTTGAGTAAGTAGCTTTCCATGTCAAAATACAATAATTTCTGAGTCGGTTACGAACGGCCACCGAAATATCAGCAGTGACGCATCTGTAACCCCTCTGGCAAA
>JAUMHM010085572.1:0-11512 GCA_032362435.1 Melikaiella ostensackeni | reverse complement strand
CACAGTTTGCATTATATTTATTTAAACGTATGGTATACACGTAAATGGATAATTGTATATTGACATAATATATAGAAAAAAGATAGTATACTCGTAGAAAAAAAACATTTCTTTTTCTTATTCTGTGTTATTCCGTACAGTTGCCAAGTGATCTTTCATTGTTACAAGTGGAGCTGTACTTTCTTGCGTTTCTGCGTTAGGAAGCAACAGATTATTCCTCGTCAACTAAATTTTCGTCTAACCATTTGGCATCTTTGTGTTTATGCTGTTTAATTATCGCAAGCAATGCTTTTTGCCGCACAGCGGCAATTCGAATAAGTCGAATTTTTGATATTGACGGTACGACTCCGCAACTTTTCTGGTGACTCTTCAGTTTCTTTAGGCATGCTCAATAGAGACCGCATTTCCAGCAAATTTCACTTGCTAAGCTTTTAGCAAACGATGGACACGCGACATCATAGGGAATCGTTTTGAACGTGGATCCAAACGTCTCTTGAAGAGTGGTGTTTTTTAATATCTCTGATACGAATAATGGTTGAAATTTTCCATTTTTACTCGATATATGAAAACCGTTATAATTTTGAGTAAGAGGTATGGGTGGCGGAAGAAATCGGTATGGCAAAATCTTAAAATTGGAACTTCGTGAAGAAAGGCAACAATCAACGTTTTGGCATTATACAATTTGTAAAAAATATTGACTCGTTCTAACGTGAACAGATTCCCATGCTTCTGTTTTTCTTTCAAGGCAAGATTGGTCTTTTTCTGATTTCTCGGGGGAAATATATTCACACGCTACATCGTGTCCATCAATTGTCATGTAAGACCAAATTTCTCCTAAGTTTGGCCAGCAAAAGCAAAATTCCTCTTTCCTTTACAAAATTAATAGTTTATGCTCCGCTAAAGTGAGTCCCATATTGTTCATGAGGAAGAATAATACCCGATAACTCCCTGCTTAAAGGCGCCGTGCGACGTTCGACTCTGTCGAATGCGCTACGCCCCGGTGCATTGCACGTAATAAATAGTGCATCGAGATCGTTTTTTACAAAATGGTGAATCCCCGTCGCAATAACCGTCACCATCAACGGAGGTGATCACAATGGGTTTTATTTTATCGAATTGATCTTTTGAGAGTACATTGAAGGCCGGCAACTGCAACAGTCTTTCCATATCCAAAGCGTGAGAAAATGCAGTTGATGATGAATGCTTTGCTGATCTCAAAGCAACATATGTAGGCCCAGAACAACCGACTGCATCACGATTTCCCAATCCATTTGGATTTATCCCCACACCAGCATAAATGGATAGAATCAGTTTATGCGAGGGAGCCACCACCCAATCGTGGTCCGGAAGTGACACACGATACTCCATGCTCATGAGTAATGGGCTTTGCTTATTACCAGTTGTGTACAGAAAGAAAATTATTTTTGCAAAAATATTTCAATATTGATAATTAAATATCAATTTTTTAAGTCCCTAATTATACCAATAATAATACCAATACCAATTCATTTTTTTAAATTTCCAATATTATGAATATGCATACCAGTAATGCCGATTGGCACACGAGCTTTATCGTCCTGGCTTAAAAAGAACACTTGTTGTGGGCCTAAAACAGAAGACAGTTCCTCCAGATGGTGAATTGTTGTTGCAGCAAAATGTCCATCAACGTGATTTTTATGTGAATCCATTTGCCGTTTAGCAAGCTTGACAGGTACTGTTTTAACATGTCTTCGCCCTTTGGATGAATTGGCTATGCGTGGAATTAATCGTGTGTAGGTGGCAGAACGATTGATGTTAATACTGTATTCTGTTTGCAAAATATGGGGCAACTCTGACAAATTCTTGACGGAATTAATCATCTCTGTTCGTCTTTGCCCATCTGCCGCAGTATCTTGTGTACAAATTTCTTCAATAACTTGCAACAAATTTTCTTCATTGTCTTCAATTCTTGGTCGTCCAGAAGACTCACATACTTACAATTTTTTTTCACTTCAGGGTTTTCGTCAGATAACAATTTTAGAGCTTTTCTCATCTCAAGCCGATGTTTTGCACTGCGCTGTGTAGCTTCTTGTCGTTTTTTTTCAGGGATTTTTCCAAGTCGTTCAATTCAGTCCTTTTTTTCTTGAGTAATTTTACTTCTTCAATGGGCAATAAATCCGCGTTTTTACGCAATTTAAGAGCATTGATTTCTTGGCGAAGTATTAATATCTGTTGATTTTATTTGTTTTGGGCCGGAGTTTCCTGTTTTTTTTTTCATTTCCGGAAGTTTGAAGACCCTGTTAAACCACAAAAATAAATATTTGGGCGTGACTGACGTAAAGCAAAGGCGAAGGTTTTTATGCACTGAGCAAATTTTTAGTATCTGTATGACCGTATTTATATTTTTTCATCATGAACTAGCTGTGCCCTGTGGCGGCGGCTTTGCCGCTATAATTAATTCTATTCATCGATAACAGAGAAGAATACAATAAAAGTCTTAGGAAATGACAAAAAAAACATGTAAAAGACCTAATGAACAACCTTTTCTAACCTAAGGCCAAGTTAAATTATGAAGAAAGTTCGCGTTTATAAGTCAAATTTTTCATTGCATTCCATCTTACTTAAAATGTTTCTGTGTATATTAATTTTGAACATAAAATACTGGAATGGAATAAACATAAACCTTCAACTCTTTACAACTAACATAAACTTTGAACTATTTACAATGAAGAATACGTTGAATGAATCACAGCACTTGTATAATACTTCGTTGTATGTAAAGACCTATGCTTAGAATAATCTGATAATTCAACGAACATTCGTTAATTGAATCGACTCATCACTTGAAGGTATTCGAGTAGACAATATTGTTTGTCCGATTATTTGCAGTGTAAATGTAAAGATTTTTTTTCATTTCCAACACGATTGTAAAATTTGTACAAAACTTAAAAAAAAATCTGAAAGCCAAAAAAGAATTAGAAAATCAAAAGCTTGAAATGAAATATTTATTTTTGAAATTCAAGTTATAAAACTCGTACTGAAGTCATAAAATCTGGTTTTGAAAGATAAGAAGTCGACATTGAAATTTAAACTAAACTTGGAAAAAAATCTGAGGAAGTAAAACAGAAATAATAACTTGAATATAGAAAGTGGAAACTGTAGTTTTCGAATTTTGATTAAAAAAATTTTACTTAACCTCTCAAATGCAAATCGGAAGTTAGCCTCACTTTTTACACCTATCGAAATTAGACGCGCCTGTCACTCACTGCATAAATAGTACGACGTGCAGAATGAATAAATTTGTACTTAGGATTTAAAAGCGGTGAAATCATGACTTTTCAGGAATATTTGCAATATTCATGCGAAATCCAACAAACTTTGAAAATTGTTACACTTACCGCTAGCTTTTACTAAGATGCGACATTTGAGAAAAGTTCATTCGAAATCATGAAAAGGTTTAAATTCTTGTGCAGCAGCACCTTTTTTGTCTGGATGTGTAGCTTTGAACGTCCCGTGAAGCTCCTGGTACATTTTATTTTTATCCATGTTTATTAAAGTGAATTATATTTGGCGTTCAAACACAGGAAAAGCATCACAATGCTCTGTGTTAACACTATTTGATCATTTTTCGTTACACAACACTTCTAAATTGATCGAATTAAACGCGGAAAGCAAGAAGGTCTTCATGTACAGGTTATAATCAATTGTCATCGGTTCGCGATCAAAGAATTCGACATCGATTGACCATCGATTATGGATTGATATGGAAGTTCGAGGGAAAACACGCGCTAAATTCAAAAACCGGAGCATCTAATGTGAATGTTATCTTCTGGAATGGCATCAATTTGTGGAAAAGAAAGCGTCACGCGACGCTTGGTTCAACCCCCTACCCCTTTGTGACATACCATGACAACACGGCAGACCCCCTCTCCCCCAAGCGCGTCGCGTAATATGTGGACGACCCCTTATATAAAAATGATTAAAGAGAATTCATGAGTTCTTTAACCTCTGAAAAACGATGACAAGGTTCCTGCTTCATGAAAATGAAAAAAAAGCCACTAGAGAATCACGCCACCCGACTTTTACACATCGACAAAATTTGATCGAGAGTCATGCGACATTCTTCCCACACAGTCCAAGAAGTCACGAGGCATTTTTACCTCCATCTATCCAAATTCCTCAAATTAGCAAAATTTCCCACTATAGATTCCTTATTCCTATCCCTTATCCTTATCTCCATCCTCACCCTTATCTTGGATCGTCGGAGCACATCGACGGAGAATCAAAATCGCAGTTACTTGAGCAACCTGGTATCGACCAGAACTACTCTAACCTTTGCCCGTCCGCAGTTCGGAACTACGACTAGTTTGCCCTCGAAAATTAATGTTCGTAAGTCCACTATATCTCTATCCCGGGCCTGTAATTCGAAAATTACTTGAAGTTCCGACGTAGAGAATTTTCAAATCTCCCAGCCGAACCTGTTTTTATTTAATTGATTCTAATCACAGCTTCTAACCCCACATCCAATATTCTTCTTAGCAGTTTTGGAAGCCAATAAATCCTTACAAATTTTAGTAATCGACTTAAATCTCAAAGAAACCCTCCAACACAGAAGGCGTGCTTCCTAGAGGAAAATCACCCTCATCAGGAAATTTAAATCCCTACTATAGAAATATCGGATGGTGACGTATCAGATACTGATACTGTAATTTTAAAATCGGAAATTGAAATATCCTAGCAAGGCCACGATCACGCAAGAAAAAATTCTGATGTGGTCGCTTCCCCACCAAAGAAGAAAATCTCTCATTGACTATCCTAGAAATAGCCAGAACCCTAATTTATCTTATCAATAGGAATTGAAGAATCATCCAGAATGCCTGTTCCAGGAGACGACTCAACATCCACCTACGAATACCAGCACCGTGGCCGGTGATATAACAGGTACAAACGCGAATTTCAGTAAAAGTGAAACAGTGAATATTGATACCAGTGCAGCCATGGCCTTCGTACTGAAGTGTATGACGCTCTAACAGGCTACCTTTCATATCCCGATTTTCTATGGCAAGATAATTGAGCCTCAGGACTTCATTCAAGATATCGCCAACGGAGCGGTTTATAATACAGAAGCAACTGAACCTGGATTTATCAAGGTAGTCCTGAGCTTACTCAAAGGTACAGCCCGAGAAAGCATTCTCGACAAATGCTTCAGTATAGTCGATGAGCTCATCGCTCATCTGAAAAAACGATTCGAGCTAATAAAAAATATCAATGGTATTTTGATAGTATCGCAAATCTTCGAATGCACCAAGGGGAATCGGTAAGAGACTACTATGACCGAGTCTAGGGCCTACCTAGTGAAGCCAGGCACGCCATCAAAGGAAAATACTAGAGTTTGTCTTAGGTAATAGGTACCAACGAAGAAATAAGAAAACCCAATGTCATTATGGGTCTCCTGAAGGATGCCGCTCTCGATACTTTTGTCAAGGGCCTACCAGGAGAAATGTTTACCCTAGTGGACACTAGGAGCCCAAAGGATCTCGCGGAAGCTGTCCAACATGCTCTACACGTCGAAGAAAGGCAAAAAAGAATTGAAAGAGCAAGGAAACAGCATTCGACGTATCATATATCTTGATCAGAGAACGACTTTATGGATCGGCTTCGACCTCCAAGCCTATGCAAATCTATGCAAATCTATGCAAATGGATAGAAGGGATAAAAGGGAGTCAGAGACATACCCGCACTTTCCATGTCCTTTGTCTCCCCCCTCCCTTGAACAATACCCTTCCTGTCCGCAATAACACCCTTTAAATTATCCTCAATACCCTTTAAACTATTCTCAGTACCCTTATCCTTATCCTTCACCTCTTGTTTCTTTAGTAGTAGCTGTAGCGGCCCCCGAGTTCAGGAACCCGAGGTCCAGCCTCCTTGTAGATACAGAATCTCATGTAAACCTGAAGAAAATACGAGCATTACGTCAGGAACTAAAATATGAACCCAAAAAATCAATATCATTAACTAGGATATTCTTGGCCCGGTGAAAACAATCGGAACGATTTCCATCTTACTATTTGGCGTGCCGATCGAATTTCATATCGTTAAAAACCATTTTCGAATCCCCCAGATGGAATGTTCAGAAGACCCTATTTACGACAAGAGTATGCCATGTTCTTGCCATAAACACATTGAAAGAAGATATTGATATAGAAATCCCTGCTAAGGAAATCCTACCAAGCGATTACTACTAACCTCCTAACGAAGAATTTACCAATTCAGAATCCGAGTTCCTCGTAGAAGATCTTGAAAAGGAACTAGGGAATGGATTCACAGATCGTGTCCATAAGGTCAAGAAAAATCTTTGTATTTCACTTCTAAATGAAAAGAAGATAGATTACGTCCTAGTATGGGCAAAACATTTCGCAGACGTTTTTCATATCAACGGCGAAAAACTTAGTTCAACCCATTTGATTGAGCACAAAATTCCTACTATCGATAACGAGGTAATTATGAAGAAGCAATATCGGTACCCTCACGAGGCCTCCGATGAAGTGACTATTCAAATAAAGAAGCAACAGGAAAGTGGCATAGTAGGAAATTCTAAATCTCCCTATAATTCTCCCATCTCGATTTTCCCGCCTCAGGAGAAGAGAAGTGGAGAATCGTCATGGATTTCCGAACCCTCAATGAAAAGGTTAGAGGCGACGCCTACTCCTTACTTAATATCACAGATATCCTAGACCACTTGGGAAACGCTCAGTACTTTTTCGTACGAGACTTAGCTAGCGCTGGACCTTTAAAATGCCTACCGACGCTTCCGAGCATGCAATTGGGTCAATATTGACTCAAGAAAAGGAAGTTATTGATCTCCCTGTCGCGTATTTCTCGGAGATCATGAACGGGTATCAGAAGAACTACCTCAAGGAGGAAAAAGAATGTCTAGCTATAGTTCAATCTCTCGACAACTTTCGACCGTATCTTTACGGAAGGGAATTTATATTGGCCTGCAACTATGAACCCGTACAATGGATGAATTATATCACTAATCTCGGGGCTAGACTCCTTCACTGGAGACATAAGTTCCGAGACTATCAGTACAAGTTCGAGTGTAAGCTAGGGAAATTATTTAGAGGCGTTGAAGCTCTATAGAAAACCCTGCCATAAATGAACGGCGCTCGGAAAGTTCTGATTAGGAAGACCCAGATGATTCCGATACGTCTGTCAGATCGTCCTATCTCCAGAAAAATTCCGAGTGACTCATGAAACCTGCTCGACCAGATCCAAAAAATAAACTAGCCAAGGTATTAGTTCTGACGCATTACGGAAACTCGCTGTCGTCGCTGTCGTACTAGGAAAGGTTCTACTCAAGAAAATTCAGAAACTACTTTCGCGTCTCAGAAAGCCACAGAAAAACAAACCACAACTTTGCTTACCACTTTTTGCCGCAGGAAAAAATTCTGGTGTGGTAAGGAGAATCACTGTTTGATTTAAGGATGTCCATGGAGAAATCACTACCTTTACGGATTCCCCTATTATTGAGAGACTAGTAACCGCAAAACTCCTAGCTTTCACGCCTGCAGTCTCGACGCGGCCTAAAGTAAGATCTGCCCCATTTATAAATACCAAGGTCGAATCGACAACCTCTGAAGATCCTGACTGCCTTAAAAGAAAGACAGGAATGAGGTCCAGACGATTAGAAACCTATGGGGAACCCGTGAATACCACTCGGTCCAATCCCAGTTCTCTAATTAACGCCACGATACCCTATATCGATGACTCCTCAACCTCTGGGGAATCACCTCAGAATTCTCAAATAATTGAAGTTAAACCCATTAGTATCTGCACAGATAAACCCAATGTCATTTATCAATGGACGGAACTCTTGACGTACGGAAGGGGCAACTACGCCCACTTCATGTTTAGAGATTGGGAACCTAAAAATCCTATAGCAAAACTCCTAGTCGCCACAGAGTGCCTTGATCTTTAAGACCTCTGGGAATTTCGGCCAAGGAAGAGACAAGTCCCGGTCACTCCACACGGTCGATACCATATGTACACCGTCGTTGTAATACAACATTTAGACGTTGTCGACTGAAAGGATATTGCCATAGGGTTAGAAAACCTTCGAACCGCCTTAGAACAGGAAAATCAAACAACTTGTAGGATGGCTAATTCAGGAGACTTGTTAGGTTCACTCCCCCAGAATAAGATGTCAGAGCTGATATCTAATGCCTTTCGAAATAGCGGTGGACGCACGTCTCGACGATAACATTCGATTAATTGGTCGAATCTTAGAGGTCATCCACATATCTCGCAGGGACAAATGCATCTATTTCTTCTAACGTCGAAACAGCTGGAACAAATTTATCGTGAGATCCAGGACCATCAACCCAGATTAGATTTTTCAGTTCCTCGACCACAAGTGGATCTCGAAGAATCAGCCAGTGTCTCCGCTGTCATGACCATGTAAAAAAAAACAAATCCTTAATATATTGTTGGATATTCCCTTGATGGAACCCGTCGAATTCCTAGTATATCAACTACACTCGGTATCGGTGTCCCTATCGGTTCTAAGAAATGGTTCAGGGGGAGCGTACGTGAAACCAGAGTTCTCCCACAAAGCTGTAGGAGAAAACCAGCGAACTCACATCTTGATGAACCATCGAGAATTAGAAACGTGCGAAAGACGTTTATATGATATGATATGTCAAAGCAATTCACCTGTCAACGAAAACGCTTAGTATAAAGGTTGCGAAAGCGAATTATTGCTGAATCCTGACGCCTCGGTTCTTCAAAGTTGTGATGTTCGAATCACTTACAGGAAGCAAGCCGAATGAACTACAATAACCACACTCAACGGATGACTCTATTCTCTATCAGAACCTACGTTAACGAGACTAGTCTGCATCAATCAGACGACGGTCCTAGTCAAGTTGGTTGAAATCGGATTGATGCAAATAGCACCAGGATGTCAACCTTACCAAGATATCACCTGTTTTGTGAAGACACTAAGACCTGGCTCCCATGATTAGAACCAAGGACAACCACTTAGAAGACCACTCCGCTGAGAACGAGATTTTTAGGAAAAATGAAAAATCTTTGGATCAGCTAGAACAACAGTTGCACGAAATCAGCCAGCAACGCTAATCTAAGGTCAAGCATATGATGCTAATCCATGGCTCCTACTTCAGCCTTGGATTGTTATCCGTTGGACTACTCCTCTATTTTTGTCGATTCAAAATTGCAGCGGGAGTAGTGATACTAAAATTATGTGCCTGTCAAAAAAGTCGAAATGGCCCTAAAACCAGTCACTCAATGAATGAAGCCGAACATCCGCCGACGAACTCGATGGCCGAAACAAACATGAGTTAATTTATATACTTTTTCACTCTATATGAACCAAAAAAACCTGTTGAAAACTAAAAATTAATATTTTTTCACACTGTTTGAATATAGAAGTCAATTTTTGTACGTAAAATTTGTTTATAGTTTTGCTCATAAAAGTTATAAATGTTGTCAAATTCATTGATAATTTAGGTTCATAAAGAACAATCTTTAATACTCTCGAAAATGATAGTTGAGTGGGGTAAATAAGTTAAATAGTTTACGCGTCATCTTGTACACAAATTGCGAAAACATAGTTTCGAAAAAAAACGCTTCAAACGTCGTGCCACCATGCAGCGCGCGTGGCGAATCCCAACACGCTCGTACATTGTCAGCCGTATTTGTCGAATTATTGGGAGTTTAGAGCTGAAATTTTTCACTGACATTCTTAGATAGTTTTCCGATTGATCAAGCTAAAAAAAGAAAAATCGATTTTTTGGTCGATCTATAAGAGGTGACCCCCTTAAGGTCTTTCACCTTTTTTTTGTGTATGATGAATTTATAATGAAGCTAATATATACACTTGAAAAGAAAAAGAGGCTCTACACAGGATTGATGCGCTTTCGAATCCCACAGAATAAGAAACTTAAACCCGAAGGAAGAGAATGAGGAAAAAATATTCTAAAAGGAAATTGAAACCATCAAATGGAGGGTAGAAACAGAGAAATAAACCTTTTCGTTTTTTTTATGGCAAAAGATTGAAATTTTAATTTGAACAGGTCCCTTTTGATGATCCTGTTACCCTTAATACAGTTTTGATAAGATATATGTGTTTTTATTTTTTTTTATCTATTCAAAATAGGAATCTTGTGTTACATACTATAATTTCTCTCCAATTTGAATCGGGAAATAATTGAACGGGCTATAAAGTAAAGTGAAGAAGGGACCATTTCAGAAAAAAAGGTGAACCAATGATCCACAATCCCTCTTGGAAAAAAATTCTAGTTCGCGAACCAATCCTCTACCTCCTCATCGCCCGCGATATTCAGGCCTGATTCAACAGCAGTTCCTGGACTCAACAAGAATCGGCTAGTGTCCACCTCAAACCAAACTCGCTCAATTTATTCCTTTCACTGCTAAAATTAAATTGATTTTCAAATTCTAAGAAAATCATGCTTCATTGCAAATGTTTTTTGAACATAAATAAAAAAATCTCTTATTTGTTGAAAAGATAAATTTTTCTTCATAATCTATATCCTTAAATAGTGTAAGAATAAATGAGTAATAATATATGAATTAATATTAGGAAGAATTAATACATACGCTGTATATAGTGGCGATTCGGCGGTCCCATCGTCCTACTAGAACCTTAGTCAAGAAAGAGCAAAAGGTACCACCGCACGCAAAGGGATGCATGAAGCCCTTCTAAAACCAAAAAAAAAACATGGGAGAGACGGATTCAATCCTCACATGACGACTCTACGTCACCACCAACAATCACTCACCACTGCCCCATAGGCTCTTGTGTTAAAGGCTTGGCGGCCTACGTCAAAAATATATTTCTGGACCCACATGGCTCCCTAATATTGGCGGAAGGTTGCCCTCCGCAGTATCTCGTCCAATTCCCAATGACCCTCCCCTACACCCCGCGGTGGAGCTGAACCCCATTTAGGGAAGCGAATCTTGAAGCTAAAGTTTTTCAGTGAAAAGGGTTAGAAAAGAGAATTTCGTCTTATATCACTTAGTTTCAACTGCTCGATTTGAACATGAACAAATTTTACATGTCTGAGGTTGAAACCAATAAACCGCTAAAAACATTTCAAAATACACCTAACAGGCAAATTACTTTGAGGGCCAGTTGATCCACATCTTAATAAAATACCCGATAGTTATCTAGTAGCGTGAATCTGTCAAACGGGTTATGTGACAGATAATGATTTCGAGTTGATCCAATGAAAATTATGTGCTGGATAGTTATCACTCAGTTATATAGGGTTACTAGCAGAAATCTACCCGGCGTTTCCCGGTCAATAGCATATCCGAGCATCTCGGTTCCAAAGTTGCACAAATTAAATTCAGTTACATTTAGAAGTCAATATGTAATTTTTAATACTTTTCATTTAATTTGCTCGTGGTAAATATATATATACACACACACACACACACACACACACACACACACACACACACACACACACACACACACACACACACA
>JAUMHM010085571.1:0-11513 GCA_032362435.1 Melikaiella ostensackeni | reverse complement strand
TTAAAGATTATGGGGGGGGGGGTTGACGTTGATTAACCACCATTTACGGACAAATAGGAGATAGTTTTTGGTTGGCTAGAGGTGTAAGGCAGGGTTGTTCTATAAGCCCGCCCAAAAAGGATGGGGAGGAGTAAGGTTTGGGAGAAAAAATATATATACACTTGTATATGCGGATGATATAGTTTTGTAAGCGGAGAATGAGGGAGGAATAGCGGGTTTAATTACGGGGTTAGAAAAATACTTGGATTGAAAAAAACTAAGGCTTAATACAGATTATAAGGAAGGTAATGAGGTTTAGAAATAGAGGAGGAGGAGAGAAAAAATTGACAGTGAGATGGAAAGATGAAGAGATAAAGGAAGTAGAGAGAATTTACATATCTCGGTTTTATCATGCAAGCGAATGGGTAACATAGGACGCATATTAGGGAGAGGATTGAAAAAGCGGCGGTGGTAATAAAACAGATATAGGGAATAGGAAAAAGAAGATATGGTGCAGAAATATGGGGATGAGAGGAGAGGAAGGAGATAGAGACGTTGCATGACCTAGGAAAGATGTAGAAAAAAACTGAAATTGAGAAATCGTAGTCTTTAAAATCTCATCTTCAATTTGAGCCAATAAAACTTCTAAAATCTTCACTGGTTCCCAAGATATGACTAAATATTTCCAAGCATATCTGCGGCGAGTTTCAGTCGGCTCAAGCCGCTGTCGGTCATATTTAGTCATATCTCGGGAACCAGTGGAGATTTTTTAAGTTTTATTGGCTTAAATTGAAAATAAGATTTCAAAGATTACGTCCTCTAAATTTTAGATTCTCTCTACATAATTCCTAGGCCATGACGTCAGCTTGAGTCGAGCTACAAAATTCGGGAAATTCTTGAATTGTTTTTTAAATTTCTCATGTGATATATCCTTTTAAACAGTCATAAATAACTCCACCAGGAGTGTTTTAAAGTCATAAGTGATTTTTAGAACTGCTCGCGCTAGCCGTGTAGATAATTTCTGACGGTAGTGTGTCATATTCTTTTTTAATAAAATAAATTATTTACTTGTAAGAAATTGTTTCCCAATCTTTCAAAGAATTTAAGTGCCGGTCTGGAAGTAAAATATCCAGTCCAATACGTGTTTGGATCACTTCCATACGGAAAAAAGTCATCATTCTTTGTTGGCCAGGTTTCGTTAAGATCATTTAATGCTTTTAAGTAACAGGAGGGTGTTGAGTAAATGATGTTGTACTCAGATCCATTTTGAGTATTAATATATCTAAAAATGTGATATTTTTAGCAGTAAAGAAATTTGGAATAGTAAAATTATCAATAATTAGCAGGGCGGAGTGAAAATGCTGAAAAATTTTGGAGTGCTTTAAACACCACGAAAAAAACTTTTCTTTCCATAAAAACAAAATAATAACACGTTTCTATGTTTCAAGTTGGAAACTTTTTAGGTTTGACATATTCAGCTGTTTCCAAAAAAATGTGCTACAGTTTTTTAACAAATAGATTTCTTAAAATTTTCAAATCCAAAAACCGAACAGTAGACATCAACCGATTTCAATTTTTTCTTACTTTCTTTGGATGTCAACCCTCAAATTTTTTCACTGAGCCAAAACAATTCGATTAATTTTAGCATTTCCGCTCCGCCCTAATCATTAGTAATTAGCTACTTTTAATTAGTGATTGCATTATATGAAATAAATCGAATGAATTGGGAACTGTGTAGAACAGACCTGCCCAGCCTTAGCCCTCTTCTACGAAGTTCGTTTGATAAGTAAGGTAAATTTTCCGCTAGATGGCGCCAAAATGAACTTTGTAGTATATGGAAGAAATAGAACTCTTTAAACTAACCTCTAATAAGCTTCAGCCGAAATCAATGCTCAGTTTACGTTTGGCATACGTTTGAAGTGAGCATGTCAGCAGTTTCCGAAAAAATGGAGAAAGAAGTGTTCCATGCAGTGATAAAACATTTTTATTTAAAAAATCGGATAGCTACGCAGATCAGAGCCGAGTTAAACGAAGTTCACGGGGAGTCTGCTTCTTCGTTGAAAATCGTTCATTTTTGGATAAAAGAATTTAAAAGTGGTCGAACTACAACCAAAGATAAAGCGCGCTCTGGATGCCCAATTGAGGTCACCACATCGGATATGGTGGAAAAAATTCATCATATGGTTACGAAAGGTTGCCGAATTAAGGTGCGTGAGATTTCTAAGGCTGAAACATCTCCACTGAACGAGACTATAAGATCTTGCACGAAAATCTGGAGTTTAAGAAAGTGGGTGCAAGATGGGTGCCGTGACTGCTGACTCCCGATCAAAAGCGCAACCGAAAAGACGTTTCAGCGCAGTGTTTGGCGAAGTTTAATTGGAATCCGCAAGACTTTTTGCATCGATTTTTGACTATAGACGAAATACGGATCCACCACTATACACCTGACACAAAGCAGCAGTCAAAGCCGTGGGCACTAACTGGTGAAAGTGCGCCCAAGAAGGCGAAGACTGTTTTGTCAGCTGGGAAGGTGATGTCCACAGTATTCTGGCTCCGTGCGACTTCTTTCTGTTCCCAAACTTGAAGACCTGGCTCGGTCGGAAGAGTTTCTCTTTCAATGAAGAAGTAATCTATGCCGTAAATGCATATTTTGCAGACCTCCAGAAATCTGACTTTTCTGAAGAGATGAAAAAATTGGAATCTCGTTGGACTCAGTGAGTAGCTCTCGAAGGATACTATGTTAAAAAATGAAGTCAAACTTTAGAAGAAGAAAAATTTACTTGCTTCTTTTACCAAACTTATTAAACGAACCTCGTACAGATATTTCATATCTTCAGGACTACGTCACTAGAACGAGATATCACCACGCGACTTTATTACTACTCCAGATCTTCAGAGGAAATGGAAGTGGAAGTGCAACATGTGTTTTGGTCGGGAATTTCTCCTAACTGGTCAGTTCTGGTATATAATATTAATAGGAATAAATGCTAACATTGAAATAAAAAGGAAAATGTGGTAATTAATAGAATAGAAGCGAATGACTGAAGGTGAATGAAAAAAGTGCAATTATATTAAAATGAAATGTGAAGATTAATACAATAACGTGCAGTATTTCTAAACTCTGACATAATTAGTTGCAATTTTAACCATGTTGCATGCAATAAGGAATCATGCAATAATACTAGATTATTCACATGTATAGATTATTCACATATATAAGTTCTGAAAAATGGAAAAGCTTGAGAAAGCTTCTTTATATTTTCCACAATAAATATAAAATCAGTTCTTGAATTTGTTCAAATAAAAAAAAATTAAACTTGTATATCTTGTTTTGAAAAAAATTGATATTTAGAGAGTCCGCCAACCAAACCAATGAAAAGTTGAATATTTCAGAAAAATCGCAACTTTCTAGCATTACTCCAAGAGATGATAATTATTTAATATAATAAAATATTCAAACAAATATTTCATTGAATTGCAATAATTATTACCTTACTCTAACTGAAAAGATGACAAAAAGTTTGAAATTTCAGAAAAATCCGCAACTTTTAAGCATTACTCTGAGAGAAGATAGTTATAAACAATGATAAATTGTTAACACAATCATGTTAACAGGGTTATGGGGGGGTGAAATTCTAAAAGTAATTTTTGATTTATAGTCTATTAGTCCAAGCGGTCCACTAAGGATATTTAAAATTTTGCTGTAATTTGAAAAATAGCATGTTTTTTCTGACAATAGAAAACTTTTTAGCTAATATAGTCGAAAGCTTATATGATTCAAGACTAACATAGTCCAAGGCTAATACAGTCCAAGGCTAATATAGTCCAAGGCAAATATAGGCCAAAGCTAATATAGTCCAAGGCTAATGTAGCCAAAGACCAAAAAGTTCAAAGCTAATATAGTCCAAGGCCAATAGAATTCAAAGCCAATATAGTTCAAGGCCAATATAATCCAACGCTAATAAAGCCCAAGAATAATATAGTTGAAGGCTAATAAAGTCCAAGGCTAATGTAGTCAAAGGCCAATAAAGTCCAAGGCCAATATATTTTAAGGCTAATATAGTCCAAGGCTAATATAGTCCAAGGCAAATATAATCCCAGGGCAATATAATATAAGGCTGATATAGTCCAAGGCCAATACAGTCCAATGCCAATGAAGTCCAATGACAATATATTTTGAGTCTATAGCATCCAAGGCCGATATACTCCAAGGCTAATATAGTTCATAGTTAACATAGTCCAAGGCTAATAGGGTTTGAGACTTATATAGTCCAAGACTGATATAGTCGGAAGCTAATATTGTCCAAGGTTAATGTACTCCGAAGCCGATAAAGTCCGAGGCTAATAAAGTCCAAGACTAATAAAGTCCAAGGCTAATATATTCCATGACTAATAAAATCCAAGACTAATATAGTCCAAGGCTGATTTAATACAAGACTAATATATTCTAAGGCTAATGTAGTCTATGGTCAATAAAGTCCAAGGCTAATATCGTACAAGGCTAATATAGTCCAAGGCTAATATAACTCAGAGCTAACATGGTCCAAGGCTAATATAGTGCAAGGCCAATAAAGTCCAGAGCCAATATAATCCAAGGCTAATGTAGTCCTAGGTCAATGATGTCCAAGGCTGATATAGTCCATGACTAATGAAATTCGAGGGTAATATAGTTCAAGACTAATACAGTCCTAAGCTATTATATTTCAGGCTAATTGTGAAGTGAAAAGTTGAAGGATAAATCGATACGCCTAATATTGACGATTCTGTTCAAAATTCACAATACGCTCTTTTTTCTTACGGGAAATATGTGTTAAATTTTATGGGGTTGGCGAAACTCCTAAATATTAATTTTTTCCTAAACAAAATAATACATGTTTATTTTTTTCGTTTGACGTGAACAAATTTGTGGGGTGAGAACACGAAAAACCCCCCAAAAAAATCAAAACGCCGACATAACCCGAAGAACAGAAAATTTACTTGCAGAATTGAAAAAAAAAATTACAGACCATGCACTGGTCTTACCTAATAAGTCTGTCTAAGTTGACAAACCACATATGAGCATTCTGATAATGAAAATCCTCTCCCATGGTGAGGATAATATTATTGGTCCGGTAGGACCTCGCCTGAATTTGGCAAAATGCCAAAAATACTTCAACCTATGGAGTTTTCATCTCAATTTAAGTACTCAAATATCATATCAAAATAATAAGTCTGTGAATCAAAGAAGAATTTCCTCCCCTGTCCAAATCAGGACAACTAAAAAATCTTAAAAAATGAATTTTTTGGCACTGGAAAAGCACCGAGAAAAAAATCTTCCAAAAAAGAAACTTTCCAGCATCAGAAAATGGCTGATAATTTAAAATTCCCGTATTTGAAAATTCTAGAATAATAAAACTCCCGGCATTTTATGATAATACCGAATTTGAAAATTCCCGAGAATAGAAAATTTCCGAAATAAAAATGCCGAAATTATAAAATATCTGATACTGTAAAATTGCCGACACAGGGAAATTGCCGAATTATGAAATTCCTGAATGTATGCATTTATAAATTTTCATTTAATAAAATACAGAATAATAAATAATAAAAGAAAGACTTTTATCTGAGGTGCATATTTTTTATTTTATTTGCTAATTTTTTGAATGCTTGGGTTTAGGGATTATCTATTAACGGTAATTTTCAAATTCGATAATATTTTAAACTGTCTTGAATGTTATTATTCCCGAATTTTGCGATTAGGGAATTTTAAATTGTCGGCAATTTTATAATTTTTTGTAGCGTCGAGAATTTCCTTTTTCAGGATTTTTCAGTCGTCCCTCTAAATCCATATTTCTTAATATCTTGTTGTTCCTACGTGTTAAATACTTAATTTTTTATGAATTCAATAAATATGTATATATTATTTCATAAGAAATTTATAAATTTGTGCAATATAATAAATTTAAAGTATAATTTTGTGATGAGTTATGAGTTATGAACCGAATTTTATATGTTGAATTATTTTCCATTTATGATTTAGTACCTTTTCAGTTTGTCCAAATTTCCAAAGTATAATTGAGCATGCTGATAAGTAAAATCTCCGCCCATTGTTATCAGGATATTATTTGTTTTGTAACATTCGCTTTGATCTCTTACAACAGACAAAAAATCTTCAATCTAACAAATAATGGAAAAGAAGAATGAAAAAGACTTTAATTTTATTATTCTAGAAAGGAGGATTTCATAAAATTTGGAAAAAATTTAATCAGAGAAAAAAAATTGCGTATTTAAATTATTCAGATTTGACCATTGTGTGTTATAAGACAGATTTTAGATGCTTTAAAACTTTTAAAACTTATTTTAGGCATGTTTTTAACCTCAAACAATAAATAATATATAATTTCTTCATTTATTACTATAAAAAATATTATTTCTTTCATATTTAACTTGTACCTAAATTATTACCAAACTCGAAAAAACCAAACATTCATCTCAATGATTTTTTTTTAACTGACATAACTTATTACAGATAGAAAAATAGAAATGGAATTAGGCTAGTTTGCCAGAATACTTTTTTCAGAATATTTATCGGATTTTTCATTTTTTATTATGAATAATTACATATATTATGATTATTTTATTATTTCTATAAATGAATAATTGGTTTTTGCAAATTCAGCATGGAGTTCAGAACATCAAGAAAATACCCAAATATTTATGTATCCTATATAAAAAATTTGATAAAAATATCTGAATAAATAATAACTTACTTTGATATCAATGTTGTAATCAGGACTATCAGGGTCATCAATTAATGGCTCATCTTGACAAAGTACGTCAAAGCAAAATCCAGATGGTGCATTATAATTATTGAAAAGCACTGATGTAAATAAATCGGCACCATTACCTGAAGATGGAAATATTTACCAAAAATTAAAAAAAAGATTAATTAAAAATAAAAAATCTTGAATTATTATTTGAAAATTTTGAGATCAAAATTCTCAACTTTTAGACAACGCTTGTGAAATTAAAATTATAATTGAAACACTACTATCTGAAATTATCTACACGGCTAGCGCGAGCGGCACTAAAAATCACTGATGACTTTGAAACACGGTCACTCAGTCGGAAATGAAGTAAGCAATTTTTTTTAAATCGTTTAAAAGGATTATAAAAATCTACGTTAAATGACTTTTAGTAGAGATATTTCTGACTATTTGAACAGGATATTTCACGGGAGAATTTTGTACCTTGATTTCAACTCGTGTCGTGATCTAAGAAAGTCATACCAAAAATTTGAAATTTACAGGACACAATCTTTGAAATCTTATCTTCATTTTAAGAGATTAAAAGTTAAAAAATCTGTACGGATTCTCGAGATATGATTAAGAATGTCCAAGCGTATCTGCGTCGAGTTTCAGTCGGCTTAAGCCGCTGCGCTGTCGGCCGGCCTCGCGTCTTAAGCCGACTGAAACTCCTCGTAGACACGCTCGAACAATTTTAGCCATATCTCGGGAACCCGTAATGATTTTCGAAGTTTTATGGGCTTAAATTAAAGATAAGATTTCAAATATTGCACTCTGTAAGTCGTATATGTTAGCTACAACTTTTCTAAGGTATGACTCAAGTTGAAGTACAAAATTCGAGAAATTCTTGAATTTTTTAAAAATTTCTCAGGTTATATATCCTCTTTAATATGTCAAAAATATCTCCACTAGAGGTAACTCCGACGTGGAATTTCATAAGCTTTCTCACCATTATGAAAAAAATGTCTAGCTTTATTTCCGACCGAATTATCATGTTTTAAAGTCATCAGTGGTTTTTAATAACGCTCGCGCTAACCGTGTAGATAATTTCCGACGGTACTGTATATTTTAAAGTTATTGAAATTTCTCTTTTTACCTAAACTAGGGTTGCTCTTCCAAATGAATTCCGCAGTTTTTTTTCCTAAACGTGTTTGTTTGTCTACATAATCCAACCGACCAAAAAGTAAGCCATCGTATCCCATTTGAGAGAACATCCAAGCTTGTTCTTTTGAATGACCGAAGGGGTCGATTTGCCAACCGATTTTAGGTCGTCCGCATTCACCAAATGTGTCATTCAATCGTCTACAAAAATTACTGATAGTCATATTTGATAAGAATAAACGAAAAAATTATAATAAAAATTTGAATATATATTTTTACTGTGTATTTTACTGCGAGAAAAGTATAACGAAGAATTTTTTTACAATTCTCTGAATCTTCTAAAATATATTTTGTAAAATACTTATCGATTGAAAAAAATATTCCGTTTGTTTTGTGCTACACTGCCATAAATACTTAAAATAAGTCTCAGAATTTCTCGATTAAATTAAATTAATAATTATAACCGAATTGCACACATTATTCATTTGTTGTTTTATCGAATTCAAATTTTTGAACCTGCTTCTGCAACTTATCATATTTCGCAAACAATCACACGTGAAATATTTGAGAAAAAACTTACAATTAAGTGCACACACTTTCATCGTAGATATTTATTAAAAATTCATTAAAATAATGAAAATTTTACCTGAGACCCCAAGTGAACTGATCAATAGTCGATTGATAATGTGTGACAGCCTCATCATTCATACTCCACGCTCCACCAATAAATTCTAATCTTCCCTCGTTAACTAAGTTTTTCACTATCGTCTTCACTTTCTGATTTTGATTCAGCCACCATTTCCAGAAGAATGCAGTTTCCACATAAATAAACCTGTTTCACAAAAGGCAATGTTTTGATATTATTATTAAAGCCTCAAATGATCAAATATCTACGTGGATACAAATTGACATGTTGACAATATCCCTGGAATATTACACGCTTGTGTTTCAAGGAATAATTTTCTTAATTACAGGGTTTCATTAAGGCATATTTTCTACAATAATATACTATGTGCCTTTGTCTATGCCTGTGTGTCCTCTGTGTCTTTCTCTGTCTTTTTTGTCCAATTTTTCATAGTTTACTGCAGTTCCATCTCCTATATACCTATCCGTAAAGAACTCCTTTCTTTTTCTCATTTCGTTAATTCTATTGCCATCCTTCTCCTTTCTTCTATCCCCCACAATCAATTTTTGCAAACTCCTCTCCCTTTCCCCCTTAGCTTCCCTTCAAACTTCCGTGTCCTCTTTCCCGCTCTGGTACTTAATTTATCCTTTTGTGCTTCTCTCACCATATATCCAAGTGTCCTCCAGTCTACCCCTAGTGTCCACCTAATATACCGTTCTCGTAACATTTCAATCTCTTGCCTTTCCCTCCATCCCCATATCTCTGCTTGATATCCTAATACCGGCCATACCAATTACCAGCATACCAAACAAACACATTATGTTTCTCCATCTTTTCTGAACCTTTTTTTTTTTCCTATTCCCCATAACTGTTTAATTATCCCTGCCACTTTTTTATTATTTCTCTTATATGAGCTCTATGATTTCCATTTGTTTGAAAGCATATCCCAAATATTTAAACTCCTTTACTTCTTCTAACTTTACTTCCTTCCATCTTCCAGTCCATTCTCTTGAAAAATTTCTGACACTCTCTTTATTGGACCCGCTCTTATCCCCTCTTTCACGATAACTTTTTCCATCTCGTCTTCGATTAATGAGCCAAACGCCGCCTTTAAATACACGAACATTGCTCTCATTTCCTCTTTCTCCCTTTTAATCTTTTCATTTACCAAATAATTAAAAACATATATATTGTCCATCACCCCTATTCCTTTCCTAAACCCTGCTTCGTTCGGTGGCACTATCTTTTTTTTCTCAACTTCTTTCTTTAACCACTCCGATAAAACACTTTCATGTAACTTATACAATGTTGGCCTTAGCGTTACTCTCCTATCATCTTTAACCTCCTCCCCTTTGCCGTTTTTC
Organism: Melikaiella ostensackeni; assembly: GCA_032362435.1. Classification (NCBI taxonomy): domain Eukaryota; kingdom Metazoa; phylum Arthropoda; class Insecta; order Hymenoptera; family Cynipidae; genus Melikaiella; species Melikaiella ostensackeni. Next base: position 1,659 of record JAUMHM010085571.1, on the reverse strand, counting down.
ACTATTAGTACCACTACCTCTTCTTTCTATAGCTCTAGTCACCCCTCTCCACTCCATACTCTATTACAGGCCTAATTAGCGATACGCCACATCTGTTCCGTGAATGAAAATGCTGAAATTTCCCTTCGTTGGCGAGACCTGCTCTATTGTACATTATCAATGCCCATTCCTTTAGTTCTTTCGCCCCATATTTTCAGACTTCATTTTGAATTACATCTAAACCAGGAGACTGCCCATCTTTTATTATTCGTAATAACTTGACTATTTCTTTCCTTGTTATGTCATCTTCCGCGTCTCTTTCTCTTCCTTCTTTTCCTCTCTTCCTAACTTTCTGCTCTATCTCTCCTAGCAAATCTATAAAATATTTTTTCCATTCTACTATCTCAATATCCTAGTTTACTCTTTTCCTTCTTTTTCTCACTCTATTGACTACTTTCAAAACCTCTTCCATCCCAGCCTTCTCCGCCTCTTCTTCAAACCTTTTTTTTTTATCGTTCTCTTTATCACAAATCTCATTATATTCCTTCTTTTTTGTCCTATATTTTTCTCTATATTTGTCTATATTTTTCTTACTCCGTTTTCTCAATTCCTTTTTTTCTCACTTTCTTCTTTTTCTTTTTACTTTCTTCATTCCATCCATTTCTAACCCCTTCTTCACTAGCTTCTTTTATGCCTGTGCCCTCTGATACTCTTTTTATTTCTCCTATCATTATCTGCATCTCTTCGTTTACAGTTCCCTCTCCCATTTTCATATCCTTTACTTTTTCCTCAAATTGTTCTTTCCCTTTTATTGGCCAATCCCCTCTTTCTGTTTTTTACCTTTACTCCCTTTTTGTTCTTATTTTTGTTACTCTTTTCATCCTTTATTGTCAGTATTATGGGGAAATGATCCGAATCCACATAATCTCTTAACTCTAGTTACTTTACTTCTCTCTAACCTCGTCGCTCCCTATCACATTATCAATCACCGTTCCCTTTTCTTCTCCTGAGCGTGTATATTTCCCTTCCTCATCCTCCTCCACATTTCCGTTCAAGATAAACCATCCCATCTCCTCCAAGCTCTTCAACAATTTCTTTCCATCCCCATTCAGTAACTTGTCTTTGGATTTTTTTCTTGCTCTCCTCCCTATTCCCTTCCTCCTGTATCTTCTGTTCTCGCATTGAAATCTCCTCCCATTAGAAACTTGATCCCTTCTTTATTATCTTCCATTAGTTTTTTTTATCTCCTTACATTCCTTCTGCATATCTCCGCTTACATATACCTCCACTATCTTCCACCTTTCTCCTCTAATCTTCACTTCTTCTACTATTAATCCTTTCTTTTCTTCTTTTATCTCTTTCCTATTCGTCTATTATATACTCCAACCTTATTCCCATTACCAGTCCTCCTATTGCTATGTCTCTTTTATTCTTCCTCTTTGCATTTTGAACTTGACATCTGTAACCTCTTGGTAACCTTTCCCTTACTCTTTTCCGTCTCTTTTCATCTAGCCAGGTCTCCATCATTACAACCACCTCCCATTGTTCCAAATTTCTCATAAATTCCTTACCTCTTCTCTCCAAGCCTGCTACATTCCAGTAGCATACGAGGTGTGACAATTAAGTAATGAGACTGATTATACAAAAACCATATATTTGAAAATTATTGTACAACTCTTC
>JAUMHM010085570.1:0-11514 GCA_032362435.1 Melikaiella ostensackeni | reverse complement strand
TTCTAAATAATCTCGTCAGTGGCTCAGCGACGGTTGCAAATGCCGGTATGAATCGCCGATACCATGAAGCCATCCCGATAAATCTACGTAATTTCTTCACAGTTTTCGGAGCCGGATACGAGAGTACTGGTTCCATTTTGTCTAGATTTACTTTAAGACGCTCTTTGTTAACCACAAATCCCAGATATTTCACTTCCGAACAACAGAATTCGCTCTTATCGGGATTTATCGTTAACCCTGCTTCAGCCACCCAAATGAGAACCTATTTTAGCCACGATAAGTGTTCGTCAAAGGTCTCTGTGACCACGATAATATAATCAAGGTAACTAAAGACATTTGGTCGCATGTCGGGGTTATTATTCGATCTATCAACCTCTGGAAGGTCGCCGGGCACCAGTCAGACCAGTCAGAGATTATTATTTTTTCTTTTTAAAATTCAAAATTAAAAACTGGGAAATTCAGGTCACTCATATTTCAAACCCACTTCAGTTATAGGATGGGGTATTATACAAGAAGAAATTATGATAATTAGGAATCAATATATATACATAACAGCGGCTAGGAACAGTTGGGTGCCATTTTTATAAGGGTATTCCTGACCGCAGGAATACGTCTTATTTGATACCGAATTATAATACCAATTTTCTATTCCAAAAGGAAAAGCAAGCAAAAAAATTCTAAAAATCATTCGCCACTAAAATTTCTATTAAAAGTTCCATCCTGTTAAGTTGCCAAGAAAAAAAATAGAAGAGGAGAACAATGATAAACGTTGACTCGCAGGGAAAGGGGTTTTCCTAACCTAAAAAAAATTTAGAGGCCGATCGTTTTGGCGGCATCACTTGATTCTCTAATCTATCAAATCTGCCCAAACCATCCGTCAGAAAATGAACATGTTAACATACCTTGCATAACTTGACAATAGGAATCTGATACATGACAAAAATATTCCCAATTCTCTTCAATTCACATTCGTTCGAAATTCTTTTTAACAAAATTTCCGACAATCAGAGAACGAGGTTTGCCCGTGTATATTCGGAGCGAGAGTGATTTGTCGCGCGCGGAAAGTTTCCAGGTCCACTCGTGGCTCTCGTCGGCTCGAACCAATGAGCGTATTCCATTCGCCCGGGTCCGCGTCGTCCACCAATCGCAGCATCGTAATCCAATCATGGTCACCATCTTGGAGGGAAGCGTAACAATTTTTCTGGCGGCAAAACATGCAAAAGAACATAGTTAATGAAAGAACCCCACGGGTCTGAGTGAGTTTCTTTTTCTTTCATGTTTTCTACACTCAGAACCCTTAGATAGAAACTTATAATAATAACCAAGTTACTCGGGCCTCATTCTCGCGTACCGTGATTGGCGCTCATCCGTGTCTGGACCAACATGGCGGTAAGCGTGTGAGGTTCTATGAGACAGAGAAGGACAGGTTGTTTGCGAAGTCATCTTCTCTCCTTCTGTCCTGTGGCAGGACCACCCTGGTGTCTCAAGGACGATGTGGTGTTGACTGTTGCTGCTCCGTTAACATCGTCGCTCTCGTACGAAAGTATACGATAATATAAAAAAAAGAACAACGAGTAAATAAACATTCTCCCAACGTACCGAAAGTGCCCACTTGAAGTTTGACCCTCGCTCCGAATTCCCAAGCGAGAAGAGTTTGGTAGGCCAATTCCCGGTGCCGGCAAGAGGAGTCGTGTTCACCAATTTCAAAGTGACAGGTAAAATTTTACCCTGTCGCACACTGCAAACCAACCCCTCTGTATACCTTTAGTACGAATTTGCTAAAAAATAATCCTTTTCAGAATTTGATAAAGTGAATAGAGTCTTTGATCTTTGGGCTCCACAAAAATACAAATTCCAGTTTGTGGGCTCAAACCATGAACGTTAAGAAACAACCCCTTGATATCACGCAGATAAGACTTGGTCAACGAAGAATCTTTTTGAGAATTTTACAGCGTCAATAGAGTCTCTAATTTTTGGGCTCTTCAAAATTACCAACACCGATTTTTGGGCTCCAACCCTTAACGTTAAGAAACAAACCCTTGATACCACGCAGATATCACTTTGTCAAAAAATAATCTATTTTAGAATTTTACAGTGTCAACAGAGTCTCTGGTTTCTGTGCTTTTAAAAAATATCAACTCCGATTTTTGGGCTCCTACCCTTAACGATTCTATACTGGTATGGTTTTTAGAGCAAACTTTCTTCTCCAAGATAAACCAGGCTGAATAATCCAATGGGTTCAAATCCGGTGAATTTGATGGATACACATCTTTTCCTTAAGAAGCAGAAAACAACCTTTCACAGAGCTGCATCGTCGCTTTCGCTCCATGTTCTGATGCCCAGTCTTGTTGAAAGGTCCATGGGTTTTCACCGAAGTTTTCACGTGTCCAAGGATCCACGACGGCCTTCGAGATGTTATCTTGATAATATTTTTGGTTTATTTTCACTCCTTTTTCGACAAACACCAATGGAGTCTTTCCTGTTGCACAAATTCCACCCCAAACCATCACTGAAGCAGGAGAATGTGATTTACTGACTGTTCTTACTTGTTTAGACCTCAAAGTAGCTTTCGGCAAGAGTTGCCTATTATTTTGATGATTATGAGCTCGCTCAATAGTAAAAACTTTCTCATCAGAGAACAAAACATCACGATGTCGTCCAGCTGCGGCCAAGCGTGACAATTTTTTGCATTTTTGCAAATGAGAGACTCATTTTTTCTGTCAACAAGTGAGCTTTTTGAAGCTTGTAAGAATGGCAATTTGAATCATTTTTGGCAATTCTTCTAATACTGGCTTCATTGCATTTGAACACTTTACCCATTTGATGCATGGAACGCTCTGAATTTCAAAACAGTCGTTTTTTTATTTTATGCCGGTTACCTGAAGTTTTTACGGTACATGTTCGTCCACTCCTGGGGCGGTCTTTAGTTGTGCCCAACTCATAAAATCGGCGTATGGCATCATAGATTGTTCTACGCGGAATATGCAGCAATCTTGAAATTTCACTCGCTGACTTACTTCGCTGATGCAGAGAAATTATAGCTATACGATTGGCTTCTTCATTCATTACATCCTAAACAATTGTATTGTCATATGCACTCAGGGGCAAATTAATTTTTCCCAATTAAGTTGGTCAAGAATGGCTGCGAGAAGGGGGTACGTTTTCGTCTCATGAAAAAATGTTATAGATTTGTTAATTTTTATCTTACAAAAATAGAGGTAACAGTGAGCCAATAGTTACAATTTTTGCATGAATTTAAATAAAACAAAATCAGCTGTGCGTTAATTAGCAGGGCAGATTATTTTTTATAACAATTATTGCAATCGTAATTTTCAACATACAGAGCTCAAATTTGTAGATAGTTTGGATGGATACTTATGAGGCCTTGCAAGTATTACGTAAGCATTCTCAGTGGGAGAGGGGGCTACATAGATGCTCATAAATGTATATTCGTAATGCTGGAATATTTGAGACCGTGCTCGATTGCAAATCTACATACAATTCTCTTATTTGTCATTATCTAGGTTTGTAGACAAAGGTTCAAGCTTCCATTTAAGCCCAAGTGAGAGGTTCAATCACCTCTTTTTTTTTTAAGACACTCAGATATGACCAGAAACGCGTTTTCTCGACCCTTTAACCTGATTTTTCTCAATAACTTGACGCTCTAGAGAATTTTCGTTCCCGGAGTCGGAATCAGCGCTCAAAAATCAATCGGAAATGACCAAAAACATTCGGAAGACTAAAAAAAGGTAACTTCTGTAGGACAGTGTGATTGTTATAATATTGTCAAAGAAATCTGTTGTGAATTTCCGGTTCAATATTGTGGTTAATCTGTGACTACTCGTAAGATCGGAAGCACTGCATGACTGCATTATTCGGGGAACTTTAAGACAATGAAATACAGCTTACATTAAACCAAAAAGTCACTTTAGTTATTGTAAAATTAGTGAAAATAAAAAAATAAACTAATATTTAAAGCACTGAAATTCCTTTTTGGAGCTTTTGATATAGAATTTCTAATCAGCGCAAAATGTTAGCTCCAATTAAAGAAAACATCCTGCTTTCATGCAATGTATCCAATCCTGGTCGTAAGTAACCCACAGTTATAAACAGAAAATTCACAACTAATTTTTTCGAGAATTTTATCACAATTAATATAAGTATTCATCTATACTTTCTACAAATTTAATCTGTGTGAGTTGAAAATTACAGCTGAAATTATTGTCATAAAAAAATTATCTCCCGTACGAATTAAGGTACAGCACATTTTCTGTTTCGTTTTAAACTCATGTAAAAATGGTAACTCTGAAATCCCAAGAAAGTTCGAAGCTTTGCCTTAATTATTATTTTTCGTGAAAACACGGTCGTTTAAAATAGATTCTTCCGAACGTGTCAAGTTCAAGTCAAATACAGTCTCAAAATGTCGAGTCCTGAAGTGTGTCTTCTCAAACAAGTGCAACTCTGTGGGCAAATTCACATTTCTTTCAATTCTGTACCAAAGGAGCCCACTCGGGGTTTACTTAACGTGCGATTAGAAACTCTTGAATCAAACATCAAAAAATTTAAAGTACAACATGTTCAGTTTGCTGAAAGTTCCTTGTGAAGGAAAAGTGTCTCATATCAATGACAGATTCTGCGAGAAAGTCGAGGAATGGTACTAAGTTGTTAAAGGGAAATACTTTAATGCCCTCGGCGTATTACCCCCGCTTGATAAAAGGGCTTCATTGCTAACCCAAGTCAGCATTTCATCGCAACACCATCAACCAAGCCGCTTTCAAAAATCTTACTGCTGACGTCTTCAGGGGATTATACCAAGTGGTCGGGCACATCAGAATCTGAAATACGTACGAAATTATACTACCGGGGATCAAGGAATTTATATGATAAGGCTAAGTAAAAGATGTGTAAGAGATATGATAGATTTGAGATCAATGTAGAAGTCGCATGTAGCTTATTCAAACAACATGTTCGTCCCAGAAGACCGCTCTGACACGAATAGCTGATCAATCTCTCTAGCAGTCACACCAGATAAAAGCTTCACAAAGCCATCGTACATCACAGTTCATACAGAATTACCCTACCTGGCTAATAAGCCCATGGAAGCTGGAAGTTTAAAAATCCTCCAAAAGTCGAGAGAAGAGTCAGATACGACTCAAATTACTTTGTCTGCTTGTGTGCCCAAATTTTGATTTAGATTTTTGTTTTAAAAAATTGCTGGTGATGGTGACAATTTTTGAAATTGAAGGTCCGATTTAGGAAAAAGTGTGGGTAGATATATGTCATTAAAAAGAGAGTAGTTGGATTGCACAAGTGAGGGGTGAAAATAAGAAAACTAAAACATAAAAATCGACAAATAGGGAAAGTATTACAGAAAAATTTTGTTCGGAAGAAAAAGATAATAAGTGAAAGATGGAAAATAAATGTGCAATGCAAAAAAATTCAAAATATTTGAAGCAAAATTGCGAAACATAGAAAAATCTAAGCGACGTCAGTTCGAAGAAATTGGCCCGCAAAGTCACGTGATCAAGTCAGTCTTGATATCGATATTTCTGCCCCCATATTTAAATTTAAAGTTAAAATAATGCGAAAAGTATTTGAGAAAATATTAATAAATCTGAAAGAACAGTGTGTGACAAGGCGGAGAGTCAGGTCAAGAAAACAATTTATTATTAAAACAATAAATATCGACCGATTCATTTGGTCATTATGGCGAATGAGCACACTGTTGGTAAAAAGGAGACTCGAGGAGTTCGCAATTTGCTTTATGTTGTAGGCCTCATCTCTGTTATAGGTTGCGCCAGAAGTGCTCTTTTTTTTTGTAATTCGAATGGTATTACAAAATTCGAATGTGTCAAACTCAAGCACGGACTCATTTGCATTTGTGGTGTCAATACCATCAAGACTCGAGTTCGAAACCATGGGGAATAGCCCAGAATAGTCATACAGCATAATCCCATAAACTCATAAATCATGGGCTTAGGAGTGTCCATGCCATAAGGAGACGAAACTCCTGTACAATTGACTCCGCCAAAAACAAGCACGTTTTTGTGGTCTGCGGTTTTTGAGGTACAATATAAGCCACTAAACATAGGATCCCTGCTTTAGGGGGACAAAAATAAATTGAAAAGTCGAGTTTTTAGGCAATATTTCATTTTCTGTCACAGCCCCGCAAGACCGAAATCTTTTGCAGTAGTTGTAGGTGATATTATAAAATTTCTACATTTTCATGGCCTCCAAAGGAGACGGATTAGAGATTATAAAAGACAAACAGTAGAATTCCTGCCTTTGGAAACAAAATACCTTTTTTGGAGCAAAATTTCCTCACTATTTAATTTTTCGTCCCAGGCTGCCAAGAACGAAATCTCTTGCTGTAGTTTGAAGTCAAATGGTAAAGTGTCTGCTTTTTTAGGTCCTCAAAACAAAGTAGATTACCGAATATAAACCATTAAACCAGGCTTGGGCAAGCTAGGGGAAATTTGCTCAGGAAGAACATGTTGGCGACCCCACTACCGATGCTCTCGCCGTGCTCACGAGCCGGAAGATCCCTTCAGCACCGCAACAGCGTCAGTAGTGAGGACGCCAGCATGTGCTTCGTGAGAAAATTTCTCTTAGCTTGCCCAGGCCTGCATTAACCGTAAGAGCCCCGTTTTGGGGAGGGGGGGGGGGCAATTGTAAAAGTCGACTTTTTAGACAATATTCGATTTTCTGCCATCACCTCACCTCACCGAAATGTCTTGCAGTAATTTCAGACGAAATTGTAGAATGTCTGACATTTCGGGACCTCAAAACGCCCTACTTTGTACAGTGAGAACCACAAAACATAAGAGCCCTGCTTTGGGGGACAAACATTAATTTAAATAGTCCTTTTTTTTACACATTATTTGATTTTTTGTCACAGCCCCGCAAGACCCAAATCTTTTGCAATGTTTACAGGTGATATTATAAATGTCCTGCTTCTTCAAGACCTTATCGAACGAACCAGTTTTTAGATTATATACCATTACAAATAAAATGTCTGCTTTTGGAAATAACAAAACGTTTTTTTAGTATCATTTTGTAGCCCACTATTTGATTTTTCATTTCGGGCTGCCAAGAACAAAATCTCTTTCTGTAGTTTAAAGTCAAATGGTGAGATGTCTTGATTTTTGGGTTTTTAGAGAGAACAAGTTCACAGAATATAAGCCAATAAACATAACAATCCTGCTTTTGGGGGAAAAAATCAATTGGAAAAGTCGACTTTCTAGGCAGTATCCGATTTCCTACCATCACCTCTCCGAACCGAAATCTCTTGAGGTAATTTCAGGCGAAATTGTAGGATGCCTGACATTTCGGGACTTCTGAACGAACGAGCTTGCCCAATTCAAACCACTGTACATGAGAGACCTACTTTGGGGGGACAAAGATTAATTTAAAAAGTTCACTTCTTAGACATTATTCGATTGTCTGACACAGCCCCGCAAGACCCAAATCTTCCGAAATGTTTGCAGGTGATATTCGATATTAAAAACGTTTTGGTTTGTCAGGACTTTATCAAACGAACAAGTTTATAGATTTTATACCATTACAAGTAAAATTCCGGCCTTTGGGAACAAAAAACATTATGTGAAGCTAGTTTTTACTCACTGTTTGATTTTTCGTTTCAGGCTCCCGAGAACAAAACCTTTTGTTGTAGTTCAAAGTCAAATGGTAAGTTGTCTGAATTTTTAGGTCCTCAAATCAAAGAAGTTTACAGAATATTAACTTATAAATATGAGAGCCCTGATTTAGGGGGAAAAAATTAATTTAAGAAGTCGACTTTTTAGGCAGTATTCAACTACCTGCCATCACCTCTCCGAACCGAAATCTCTTGCAGTAATTTCAGGTGAAATTGTGAAATGTCTGACGCTTCGGGACCTCAAAACGAACTAGCTTGCACAATATAAACCACTGAACATAAGAGCCCTGCTTTGGGGGGATAAAGATCAATTTGAAAAGTTCATTCTTCAGACATTATTCGACTTTCTGTCACAGCCCCGCAAGACCGCAAGACAACTGCGATAGTTCCCAACACGCTAGGAAAATTAAAATTTGTTAGTTTATGCAAAAAATGTTCCTTATTGCAAACAATTAGAACCATGGAAATGTCCTTTATTGCCGTTCATTTTATTTCCCCAAATTATTACTCGATATCTCATTTCGTGTGGACATAAGTTGTTCCACAATAAGTGCGGATATTTGTTTCTAATTTCTTGAAAATAATTTTTTTCCGAATTCCCATCCAAATAAGGTATACAAACGTAGTTAACTGAAGAAAACTAACTCAAGCAATCTGCAGTGCTGACGCAACGACCTACATAAAGGAAATTCACGATGACAGTAAGTGACAGGTCTTGGGCTAACATGGGGATCCTAACCGATCCTAATCGCAAAAAAACTCGATTGCGAGAATGGAGCGCTGTTCACGGTTTCTAAAGCACGGTCTGTAATTCTCCAAATTTAGTTTTTCATTAAGTAAATTGTTTTCAACTGCAAATAATTAGGACCATACAAACGTTCCTCAGTGCTGTTCATTTCATTTCCCAAAATTTCAACTCGATATCTCATTCCGTGTGGATGTAAGTTGTTCAAAAAAAAAGAACTCTGACGCTCCTCCAATTTTTAATTTCTTCGAGAAAATGTTTTTCCAAATTTCCACCCAAATAATGTATATGAACGTAGCTTAATGTTTGCTTATGCATTTCTCACAGTTTCAGAGCGATATTTCATTTGCAGGAAGAGTAAATTGTCCCAAAAATAAAAATTAAAAGTCGAGCATTAGTTTGGTCACGTGACTCCTGTTAGACATGCCCTTAAGTGAATAAAAATTAAAAAAAGGAACGTGGAAACTGATGTGAAAGACGAGGAGAAGAAAGTCGAAATCTAAAACTGAAAGAGAGATGCAAGAATATATTCATGATTTTGGCAAATTTCCGGTTATGTGCGACCGCAGTGAAAATTATGGAAAAGTATATTCCAGGGGCAGAATTAGGTCATAAAATCCTTAAACTACACACTATTATTCAATTGAAGAAGTTCTTAAAGTACTGGAAGCAATTAACAAGAAGAAAACACAGTGGACGAAGGTTACAATTAGAAAAATAAGTTCACATTTTTCTCAATAAAACTAAGAAGTATAAAACCGACAGCTGACTGCACGATGTCATACCTGTTAAACTAACATGTCTAACTTTTCCTACCTGTGCTATAAAATTAAAATCTTGATTATTCGAACATTTCAGGAAATTTTATATTCATACTAACAATATATTCATTAAAGATAGAATATATATGGTAAATGAGGCTCCAATCACCAAGTACAATCCAATTGTCGATTTCGAAGATTGAATTCTTCCTATTTTCACTATCTGTTTCGGAGTCTTAATTGAGACATACTTAATGCCTTTTACTCAGAAAAATACATACTAATAGTTAAGATTTAAAAAAAACTATTCTTTTCTTGACAAATGCTTTATACTCAGCAATTGGTTCTTTTACCTTTTTACAGGTATTACCTGAAAGAATTGCCATTTCAGTATGTTCAGTCTTTTCTCCCCGTCAATTGCTTCCAACACTTTAAACACCTCTTTAAATGAACAATATAAAATTTTTTTTTTACAATTTAATGGACTAAATCTGCCCTGCTGGAAAGTAAGGATAAAAATCCCTTTCTACCGCCTGTCTATCCAGCTCTATCTCTTTCTATGTCATGTCTATCCACGTTTATCTTTGTCTATCACCCTGTCAAAGTACTTTCACTTCTTCCTCTTCCAATCATCACGTCTTTATCCCTACCTTTGACTCGCCTATCCCCACCTATCTTTTGCTATCCCCATTTCAGTCAAGATTTAGGTCTAACTCTTTTAATTCCCTTTTCTCAATCACTGCTTATCCTTCTCCTATCCCCGTTTATCTTTCTCTATCTCGCTGTCAATGTACTTCTACTTCCTTCTCTTTCAATCATCACGTCTCTATCCCTACCTATAACTCGCCTATCCTCGCGTATCGTTTTCTATTTTCATTTTAGTCAAGATTGAGACCTATCTCTTTTAATTCCCTTTTCTCCCTCCCTGTTTACTCCTCGCAGATCCTCGTCTATCTTTTTCTATCTCTTCGTCAGTCCAGATTCACACCTACACAGAAAAAAGAAATATAAAATCTTAAAGTGTTTACAACTTAAAATTTGATGTTATTTTCTCCATGTATAGTCCCCAAGCCTATCTCTTTCTAGAAATCTTACTCCTTATTTTGTCTGAATCTAAATCGATTTTTGGTCTTATGTAAATACTTTTACACCAGTTTTGGGCTTAAAGTCTACATCTATAATTTTTTATCTCAATGCCAATATCGTTTTACTACTATCCCTTTTAATCCCTACTTCTATAGCCATCGCCTACCATATTTCCGTTTATCCTTTTGTATTTAGCTATTCTTGACTGGAGTTTTCGTCAAAATTAAAAAAAAAAAAACTTTTTTGAGGACTTCTTTTACTTATTCAATATACAATTTAACGTGAAAGAACTATCTAACTGGGGTAATTTGTAGTAACTGTTTTTTGCCAAAATTGCTTCCTCATAGAGGAAGCTTTGTAATGGTGACAGTTTTGAAAATTTTTGAATTCGTATAATTGAACGTCCCTCAATTACAAAATGTCTAACACAATGTTCTGATCAATTGTCCGGATGTGTAAATGTGTGTGTGTGTGTGTGTGTGTGTGTGTGTGTGTGTGTGGATGTGTGTATTGATGTATGTGTTGATGTGTGGATGTCACACTTTTTTGTGGACACGATAACTTGAAGACAGTTGCAGATAACTTTTTAAAATTTGGTGGGCTTATTTCGACCACTAATGTCTCAAAACTGACGGAAGGATTTCTAAAAATATTTATTGCATTTTTTTAGCACTTCATAAAATTTTATAAATCGCTTTTCTATAGTAAAACTTTTTCCATCAACATAATTCAAAGTTGAAGCACGAATATAAAAGACTCCTTGGTTCGAAATGAATCGATATACCTATAATATTTATACATCTTGTTGAAGAGTAAGGAAGTTATGGTCATTGATAGTATTTGGAAAATATGATTTTATAGTGAAATTTGTTTCCGACACATAATTCACCGTTGATGCAAGAACATAAAAAATTCCTTGGTTCGAGACGAATCGATTGACCTGTAATATTTATAAATTTTATTGAAGAAAAGGGAAGTTATGGTCATTCATAGTATTTCGAAAATAGGTTTTTTATAGTAAAATTTTTTTCAGGCACGTAATTCAAAGTTGATGCAAAAAATTTTAAAAATCCATGGTTCGAGGCGAATCGATAGACCTGTAATATTAATACATTTTATTAAAGTGTAAGGGATTTATGGACATTTATAGTATTTGGAAAATGAGTTTTTCATAGTAAAATTTTTTTCAGGCACATAATTCAAAGTTGATGCAAGAACATAAAAAATTCCTTGGTTCGAGACGAATCAATTGACCTATAATATTAATA
>JAUMHM010085569.1:0-11514 GCA_032362435.1 Melikaiella ostensackeni | reverse complement strand
TTTGCGAAAGATACGTTCAAAGAGCGCAGATTTTTAGCCTTCTTAAATATCTCACCTTTGAATCTCGAGTTCGTGAAATTCTCTTGAACTGATAGTAAGAGAGATTTTAGCTCTTCGTTGGTCGTCATCACTACCGAATTAACACGCACTTTACACTTCAAAACACAAAATACGAATAAGAACTGCAACTTTACTACAAAAGAATCCTTTCTACCTGGTTCGCTATCCAGATGCCGACTGGGGCCTTCTCTTTCGAGGCAGCTTCTATAATTTCTTGCTATTCAGGAAAATTTTCATTACATTTACAAAAACAAGTTTATGACACTTCAGAAAACTTATGAGGGCTACTTGGATCTTCAAAAAATGCTACCTGGGTAATTGTAGAGAAAATCTAAGAAACCTGAATGGGCCTGAGAATATTTAGAGAATTTCCAGTTAATTTGTATCGGTAGGGTGTGAAGGGGCAATGATTATTTATTGGGAACATTTGAATCATTTAGATTGAAATTTTCATGCTCTACGACGCATGCGCATTAGAGTAGGGGAGATTTAATGGAGGACTAATGAGACTCAAAAGAGGACGTCACTAAGTCCTCTGCTGTTCTTCAAAATATACAGAATTTGCAATTTCCGCATGTTTCGAAAACTAACTGAGGACTTGGATTGCATAAAAATAAATTCTTAAATGATCCTTCTATACAGGTATAGTCTCTTAAATGAGATAATTTACATTAGAGGATTAAAGGAGGATCTATATTTCGTCTCGGGATAAATGAAAGAGCTATTGAAAAGCGGACTGGGATTACCCAACCGACCCGGTAAAAAAGTCTTGCAAATCGGCCCTAAAAGCCGTTCTGCGCAATTTTTTTGAGAAAGTGCAAAAAGTATTTTGAAAAGTATTGAATAATTCCCAGGTATTCAAAAGGATTCCAACAGATTTGAAGGATTTCATCAGATTTAGAGGACTTCAACATCTTTCAAGGAAATTCTTAGATCTTCCAAGGATTTTAGTTCTTTTAAGGAATGCTCAAAGCTTTCAAACGTTTCAAGGAATTTATTTTGAGGCAAATAAAGGAATTTCGATGAAATTAATTAGGGGATTTAATTTTATTTCAAACCCTTCAAGGAGCTTTCAGAAATTTAAAAAAATTGTTCGGGACTGCAAAGGATTCATTAGACTCATTCATAGAGATCTTAAAAGAATTCGTATCATTCAAAGGTTTAAGATATTTTTAATGATTCCAATCGACTTCAGAGAATGTCGAAGATTCAAAGGATTTTTATGAAATTTCAAGTAATTTTAAACGGATTTCAATACACTGTGAAAAATGAATAATATTTCTATAAATTACAAAAAATCTCACAATAATTCAAGGATTTCGTAGGATTTGAAGGATTTAAAGAAATTTTCAAATACTTCGGAGTATTTTATACTTTATTTCAAAAATTCTATGCTATTTTAGAGAATTTCCTTAAATTTTGAAGTATTTGGAAAAAATTTATAGGATTTATAATTTTAATAATTTTAAGGGATCTTAAAGAATTTTCTACGATTTAAAAGAATTTCCTAGAATTTCGGAGGACTGCGCATATAAGGTTTTAGGATATTTTAAAAGAAATAAGGAAATTTAACGGAGTTTATGAGACTTGTGAGGATTTTAGTTATTTTAAGGGATTTCAAAGGCTCTCAATAAGGTATTCTAATGAATTTCCAAGGATTTCATCACACTTTAAAAATTTTAAGGGATTACCAGGAATATCATCAACTGTCATATAATTTCACGGAATTTCGGGGGATTTTATAATATTTGAATAGATTTCAGAGAATGTATTCATAAAAATTGAGAGATTCCAACAGATTTAGAAAATTTGAAGAGATTCTCAAATATGTCAAGGTATTTCCAGAGATTTTGAAGAATTTAACGAATATTAGGATATTTTGAAAGATTTCAAGAAATTCAAAAAGATTTCCAGAGTTTTGAGAGATTTCAAGAAAAATTTTAAGGGTTTTGAAGAATATACGATGTTTTAAAAGATTCTAAGGAATTTTCAAGAGCGTTAAAAAATTTCAAGGGACTTCCCAGGTTTTCAGGGAATATCATTAGATTTCATGGAATTTCACGCGCGTTCTTCAAGGGATTTTATTGAATTTCAACGGATTGCAAAGATTTGAAGTAATTTTATAATATTTCAAGGGGCATGAAAAAAATTTCATAAGATTTAAGGGATTTTAAAAGGATTTCGAAGGTATAAAGAGTTTTTATTTTTTAAATTATAAGGCCCGCTACGAGCTGCCCTCATTGTAGGATATAATTAAGAGTAGGAATATACAATATAAAGTGAAGTGTGCATATGAATTCTTTTGGGAACTCAAAACCCGGAAATGAATAGAGAATAGTAATTGATTTTCTCGAACTGAATAGAAAACTGTTTGAATCTCGTGGTTCTATCAATACGAAAATACAAAAGTTCATGCTATTCTCGCTTCTATACTCGAGTATTTCAATCTACTTTGGCCAGAAACTGCATTCAAATGGAATTTTTCGAAACTGGAAATTTGTGTTATTTCAGAATCTCTCTTCATATAGTTTTCAGCCAATCCAGATGAACTGCAAACTGAAATCTGAAATCCACTATATTTTAAACAAAAGATATGCAATTGCTATGCAGGTCACGGAAACCAATTGTGCAATATAATTGGAAATTCCGTACCTCTAATGTTTTATCACGAGCTAGGAAGAAAATGCCAAGGCAGATCAGAGACGACAAATATATAATTTTGTCACCAGGGGGAAATCTGTATCCGAACCAACCCAAATCATTCCGAACCAATCTGAAAAAAATCATAAATTTCGTTCGATCTAAATCGGTTCAAAATTAATCCAACTCAATTCGATTTAATCTACACTTCCGATCCGAATCAATCCGAACCAAATTTTCAATCCGAATGAATCCGAACTCGGATAAATATATACTGAATTTTTAATCCGAATGAGTCCGAGTTCGGATTGAATTGGATTCATTCGAATTGGAAATCGGTTTAGATCAATCCGAGTTCGGATTCATTCGGATTGAAAATTTGGTTCGATTTGATTTGGATACAGATTTCGGAATAATTCGGATTGGTTCAGAATGATTCGCAATGAATTATTATCCGAGACTTTCGCCAGGAGGATATACGTGAGTGAGTGAACTCAACATTAGACATTACGGTAACGAAATAATTTGTTTGAGAAGTTTTTGTTCGATTTAAAAAAATTTAGTTGCCACTATCAGAAAAGTAGTTGTTCTAACCAAAAAGTGTATTTCGCTCAAACGAAAAATTTGGTGAAGCACTGTTTGTTAACTACACCAAACAATTTTGTAGAGCCAAACACGCGGTCGCGCATTCGCCCTCTTTCGTCTCATGAGGAACAGCGCCACCACAACTCCGCAGTCCACGACCGCATGTTTAATATGGCGGCGAGTTTAGCGAAAATAGCGTCTTTTCATTTTCAGTGTGTTGAGACTCAGTAGATTTTGGAGGAATGGGGATGAGGATGCCTAGTAGATACGTTCCGATGTAAGTGAAGAAATGCTGTCTTTTGTAAGTTTTATTAGTATTTGAAGCATTAAAACCTAGAGACACTTGATTTTAATTACGTATTGTTTTATTGAGATTGGATAATAATCACGTGCGATTTTCTTGTACAAACATGGAGCATTTTCTTTTATTAAATTATTTTCTCTTATTTGTCTTGAAATATGAATACACGTATGCTCAAAGTTTGCTATAATGCGGTCATTTCCGAACTATGAACATCAGATATGACATAATCGCAAAACTTGATAATATTAACCTGCTTTTATGTTGAAATGAATCTGATTTAATTTTTTTATTTCAAGTTCCTTGCAACAGTAATTCATCGTTGAACGAATGAATCGACGATCAGTGAGGTATGTAACTTCCTGTCATTGTGGGTTTGAATTATTATAAAAAAGTTTGGATTTTAACATCTTTTTCATAACCTAAACTCCCACATCTTATTTTTTAAAGATTCATGAGATAAGACAGAACACCAAACAACAGTATTTAGTTGTGAAAAAATCAATAAAGATAACTAATTAAAATTTGAATTCACCGCAGGAAAAAATTTTGCACGTCTAATTAAGAATTTGTACAAAAGTAATATTTAAAAAATGGCAACACTGTTTAATAATATTTTCAAATAATACTATAATATTTTTTACTCTCAGGAAGATGCAGGGGTTGAAATTGAATGCAAAAATGCGTGGACTTGATGGACAACTACAAAATACCTTCACAGCCATATTTGATTATTCTTGGCTCAACTCCTGGATCCGTTCAGCCTTCTTATACCAATGTGGACAAAATTTTGTATAAAGTGAAATCCCTTTTCAAAGCTGTTGATATTTTTTATGAGATTTTCTACGTTCTTAACGCTAAGTACCTGCCAGAAAGTGAATAGGTTGTTGCCAAAAAATCTGTATCTGTGTAAAATTGAACATAAGAAAATTGAGTCATAAGATTGAGTCAAAAATTCAAAAATATGATTTAAATTATTCAAGGGGTGGCACTGCTTGTCAAATCTGTTCTCCGTAAATTAAGAACATTCGTACTGTACCTAAAAGCTTTATGTTTTACGTAAAACTCTCGTGTTTATTTTTTAACTCAAATTTGAGTTTCGAAAAGTTAAGTGCCAAAGGAATGTATTTATTGTAATTTAATTAAAGAAGCATGAAAAAAGATTTTTATAAGAAATTTTACGTCCAAAGAATAACTGCTGAACAGTATTCTCATGATTACAGGTCTCATTTTTTATAAACCAAGTTTAGAGGTTAAATAAAAGTATTACTCCTTGAGAAAAAGTATGAAGTTATTTATACATGGAGAGATAATGCATCAATCCTAGATTAAGAACTACTATTCTATATCGATGTTCCTTTTAATGTCTCGCTTCTTGTCGCATATTGTCTTTAGTTTTACTGAAAGTTATTGGTTTGCAGCAGAACGCATATTGAAAAAACTGCGATGAAGTATTATTGTTGTAGTAAATGTGAAGCTTCTTTCTCCGATGTCGATCTATTGATAAAACACGTCGAAGTTGAGCACAAATACGATCACCACAATCATTATACATTGTGACCTGTCGCGAAGAAAGGGACCTTAGTCGGAAAAAATAGATTTTCGGGTTTTTTTAATCTTAAATATTTATTAAGTTGCTCTCTCTAATCAACAAAAGAAAAAAATTCAAAAAAAGTTACTTTTTTATTTTGATTTGTAAGTAAAATTGATATTTTCTGTGTGGGGAAAAGCTAAAAAAACAAAAAAAAAAAAGAATTGATTCATTGAAAGGCATTTTATTTAAGGAGGAGACTTTCAGTTATAATCACTGAGATCCTGAAATTTAATTTTTATTAATTAAAAGACTTCTTGAATAAAATGCATTTCATTCAATCAATGCATTTCTTGTTCTTCTAATTTTTTTCCACACGGGAAATATTTTATATTTCATTTACAAAAAACTTTCTTCATTCAACAAAATAATTGCTGCCTCAACAAAATAATTGTATTGCTTCAACAAAATTATTTGGTTGAGAATACAAAAAATTGGTTTGCTGTACAAACAAAGTTTTGTTGAGTTTACAAATATTTAGTTCAGCCAAATAAATATTTTGAACCTGCAAAACATTTTGTTGTATCTACCAAATTTTATGATTGGATTAACTAAACGGGCCGAGATTCAAGAGTGTGTTATCCGGATTTGATCGTTGGATTATTGTTTTTTTTTTTATTTCCAAGAATTTTGTAATTGAACAAGTTTATGCGCTAACCAACTATGTAGAGCAGCGGACTACTGCCTACGCCCTACGGTAACATCAGGGTTATCGAGTTAAAATCAATTTTCTAAAGTAGTTTTTAATGAATGCAATTAACAGGTTCCTGAAATATCCAATCTATTTGAGTTATTTATAAACGCTACCAGACATGAAATTCTATTTCAGTGGGAAAAAATTGAGATTATTTCTTCAAGTCTTCTTAAAATAAGTAGATTGAACCGACACCAGAAGAGAAACAAAGCAATCATTTGTCTTGTCGGTTATACATACTGAAACTAGAATCGGTGTTAATATAAAACACTTTGTTTTTACAGTGTACAGTATAAAATATGATACTGATATAAAAGTTGATATTGATACATATGGATTTTAATTATGAATGATTATAAATGCCAGCCTTTAAATAACAAGGGTCAAGTTGGCATTGCAAATTCAATGATAATGAGCTACTAAGTACTTCCGTAAGAAAAGAAACTTGAATTCATATAACAATGCATTAGCGCGTTGTTGAAGTTAAAAAACGAATTTCGAATAGCAGCTTCTGCATTTTTTATATATTAAAAGAAGAGTTATGAATTACACACTAAATCTGAAGGTATACATTTCACTTGCAACAGAATGATCCAAGAAAGTAACAGTCGTTTGTTTCTTCGTAATGATACAGATTGTCGTATCAACTGAATATCATTACAGCAGAAACGATATCCCCATATTTACTGTGTAAGCAAAATTCGCAATTAAAATGATTAATTAGTTACGAAATTAATCGATGAGCATGGAATATGTGGTTGAAATTTCCAGCATACAACTGAAAATTGGTCAACGACACTACTCCAATCTCAAAGCCATCCAATCGATTTGTGAATATAAATTAATGAACGTTGGAGCATTCAAATTTCATTTCCAGAAGTATGGATTACAACAGCATTTATAGGTACGCAAAATGTCATTACGTTATAATTAGCATTTAGATTTAGCATTAAATTATCCTGATACTCAATATATTTGTCATATGGAACAGGATCGTTCCAGAAATAACAGATTATTTCGGAATAATCAAAAACTTTACAGTTTTCGAATAAAGACTGATAGCGGATAAAACGTAAAACGTTGAAAGAATTCAATATTGAACATGATTTGCTTTGCCAAAGAACCTCGAGTAAAAATATCACATTACAGATCACATGACTTGTGGTTGACTTCATCACCGATCAAGATTTATAAACATGAAACAAAAATTAAGACTGCAACACTCAAAATGTTGCATAGAGAACTTAGAACTACAATATATTAATTAATCTACAAGATTTTAATCTTGAAACGATTTTTTTTATTCTAGTACAGATTTTTAATGTTCGAATTTAATAAATTCATGAGTATTTCGATATAAAGCGAGAATAAACGCATTATTTACTAATCATATTTTCATTAGCCTGTAACATTCTGCCATCCTGTGATCATATGCAGAAACCGGAACGAACATATCAGCCATGATAAGAAGATTAAATCTGACCATTTTCTACTATAAGCATAAGTCAGATACAAATTCACTCTATAAATCTGGATCAGCAAAATTTCGGTGATTAATCAGCTGTAAATGTAACAATGGTTGCAATCAACATATAGGCACTGATGAACAGTTAAATTTGGCTGATACGGTAGAGTATATATGAAGACATCTGGATAAGGACCAATTTTTCGAAATTCTGTCTTTAACGATTTCAAGTAACTTAAGACACTATTTGCCGATACCCACTAGAAATATGTAAACATACTTCCTCCTATTAATCGAAAAAATCAATTTTAAAGTATGAGAATGATAACTGGATAAGGACCAATTCTTCTAAATTCTGTTTTCAACGATTTCAAGTAATTTAGGATACAATCTGTAGATACATATTAGGAATATGTGAAAATACTTCATTCTTTTACTCGAAAAAATTAATTTTCACGTATTGAATGACAACTGGATAAGGAACAGTTTTTCGCAATTCTGTTTCTAATGATTTCAAGTAATTTAGGATACTATTTGCCGATACATCTAAGGAATATGTAAAAATACTTTCTCCTTCCACTCGAAAAAATTAATATTAAAATTACCAGAATCACAACTCCATAAGGACTATTTGGTTTTTCCGCCCGCAAACACAAACAAATAAAAAGTGGAGGTTCTCACCTTCCTGAAACATTGCAAATTTTGTGAAAAAATTGTTAATTGTAAATTCAATAATTTTGATCAATTTTTTTATCGTAGTATAGAAATAATTTTTTTGTCCTCAAGTATTCATTCTCATATTTTCATATTCTTAAATTACAGCGCAACCATTTTTCGAAATTTTCGTAATTTTGTGAAAAATACGCAGTTTTCAAATTTATGAGACGGAAAACTGAATAGGGATTCACCTTTTCATACATCTCCCAAAAGAAAATATTTTTTTCTAATGTTTTCACGTCTTCAATATAGAGTTCTTGGGAACACACGCTTCTGTAACTTTATCCAAATTATATATTTGAAAACCTATCGCAGAAAACTTTTTTGTTTATCAAGTAAAATTTTATTTTTGGTTCTTATCCAGTTGTCATTCTCATGGGAGAAATTGTGGGAAATCGTTTTATTTACGTAACTTTTTCAGTTTTAATTCAAATCAATCATCCACATAGGACGATAATCTCTACGTTATGTTCAAAATTTATTATTTTTGAGAACTTGAAATTGCCAAAATTTCCAAAATATAAAAGTATATAAATTTTTTTACCAATTTTATGAATATAATATTCCTCAAATACAATTTACTATGTCAATATAGTAGATCTAAAAAAAACTGTACTTACAACAATAGTAAACGTATTCAACTTAGACTCACCTGAAACAGAAACAATTTTCGGATTTTAGCAACAGCTTAAAAGAATTTTCAAAATCTGCAAGATTATCAAAATGCAACTTATCTTTGCAAGAAAAATATTTTTAATATGTATTAATACAATAATCAAATTCACACCTTCTCACCTTCATGAATCAAATTCAAAATGCATTTTCAAGAAGATATCAATAGACGATGACTTTTGAAAATTTACAGAATAAAATTCTGAAAATGATGATTATAGTTTTATACATAACATTATAAGGAAGTATACCAACTATATATGTATATTCAAATCTTTTGAATCAATTTGATTAATTTTATTACGCTAATAATATAGAATCATGGCTTTTCTCAATTTCATCTTTTTAGTCGCAATTTTTATTTTAATACCTTTAATTTGTACATAAATACGATTATTTTCTTGTTTTTCCTCACTGATTCTTGCTTTTGATGATAGATTAGTATTATTATCCACATTTTTTGAGTGATTATTCTACTTGGCATGCATGAAATACATGCACTGAAGACTATAAAGAGAGCGAAAATTCATTTTTTCTTCTTAAATCGTTGATTCTTGAATTTCTTTTGAATATGATTTTGCAGGTTGTTTGGGATATGTAGGTGAATTTGAAAGAATTTGATTCAAGATTCTTTAAGTTTTATGAGATAGGTTAAATTTTTCAAAAAATATTATTTTTCATTTGAAAGTAATTTGTTACTTATAAAAAATGAATATTCTTTTAGTAAAATATACATAAAAACGATCACTTTCTTGTTTCCCCCTACTGATTCTTGTTTTCGATGATAAATGAAAGGAATTTAAATAAAAATTTAAGTGTGTGGAGAATAGCGCTCTTATTAGTGCCTGACCTATTGCATAAAATAAGCTCATTTCGTAAAAGTTCTAGAACTACTGGAACACTCGATACCCATTCACTTTAATGCTCGTATTTCGGTGCATATTTCATTTTTTTCTTTTTCTATGATTGCTACCTATAAACGCTTCAGGGACACCGATTTGCAATCGTGCAGTAAAGTTCAAACTTGCTATACTTTTAACGAAACTATAAACTAATTTTTTTGTAAACTTAAATAACTAGATCATATATAAATAAAATTCTTGATTTCAGCTACTAGGGTCTAAAAATGTGCAGACCATGTCTGCTACATCAGTGGTTACATATATTCATAATATTTACATCTGATGTGCACATTCACATCAAATTACCTTCGCTTAGTGCCATAGCGCCTCGCTTTAACGCATCGCCTTAGTTTATCACTTAAACGAATCCCTTTTCTCATTTCGTTTTTTACCTTTTTGCTCGCCAGTCCTTATCGTAACATTAATTTTAACAGATTTTACATTTATCATCTTATTTTCTATTCTCACTTGATCTCTTCTCCCTTGTCTTTCTTCCCAATTCTATTAGCAATTACACCACCTCCATATTTTCCTTTTTTTATGTAGAAGCTTTTCCACTGTCATACAACCTTTTTCTATTTTCTCACAAACTTCCAGCCAGAACCATGCGTATTCTTTCCTCTTCGCTTCCCCAAGATTCATCACAATCTTCTGTGTTTCCACAAGTCATACGTGCAATCAATTTCTGACTGTCTCTTTCCCCCTTTCTCCACAGATATATTGGTTTTCCTTCTACACTTATCCATTTGTATTTCTCATTGTACCTAGCTTCTCTAATTTTTTTTTCATATTTCCATGCCTTCTTATCCCTTCCCACCAAATCCAGCTGTACCTCCATTCCACTTTCATGCATTTCCTTAACCCACTTTTTTAACCAACCATACCTGTTCAAATACCTTTCCCTTTCTTTCATTCCTTTACCCTCTACCTTCACTTTTTCTCTTTCCTTCAGACATGCTTTAACTACCGTGTTCTACCATCAGTATCCATTAAATTCTCTCCATATTTGCAAGCTCTATCACCTGCTCTCATTTTTATTTTCTCCCTTTCTACCTCCCTCAACACGAAATACCATGGCGTGCATATGTTTAGTCCCAGAGTTCATATAATTTACTTCTCATGTAACCTTCCTACCTCTTCATATTCCTTCCACACCCAAATCTCCATCCGATATATTACTAAACTTAATACCAACTCTTCAAACATTACCATTTTTCTCTAAAAATTATATTTAAATAGTTTCTCCGTTATATCTCAAACCCTTTTCATTGCTATATACGCTCTTTTCAATCTTAAAGTAATGTGATCCTGGATGTTACCATTTTTCTCAAGTAGAAATCCCAGATACGTGAATTTGTTCACTTCTTCAATCTTTTCCCCTTTCCATTGCCATTCTTTTTTCCTTCTACTTTTACCAAAAACTAATACCTTAGACTTGTCCACATTCAAAATCAATTTATTTTCTTCTAAGTACTTATCTAGTCTTTTTATCGTATGTCCCAAAACTTCCTCCTCTTTGGCTACAAATACAATATCGTCCACGTATGTCAACGACCAAGATGTGTCTTCTTGTCTGCCGGCCTGATGAAGAAACTGTACAACTGCATTTTTATCAAAAATGAGTTTTTTATATGGTTGGATTATGAGAAGACGAATTTAACTATGTTAATCATTATTGAAAATTGTAATTAAGCTTCGAGATGATTAGGTCTCGGCAGCGATTTTCGAGAATTCCTGATGAAGAAACAATACATCTGCAGAAATTGTAGCATATGTACACGAATTCCAGGATTTGGAATAGTGCTGAGCCGTTCAGATCCTGATAAATAAAACATATCTGCGCAGATGTGTTTTGCTCATAAGGACACTCGGTCTTTCTGCAGTCCG